>UZAN01041050.1:46218-59281 GCA_900618425.1 Echinostoma caproni
TGAAAAATTTTTAATGTTGTTCATCGAACTTCGATGTTTTGCGCAATTCATCATACAAGACCGTCCTCCTTATTCATGGGATTAAATATTTGAACCTAGAAAATTCACAATCTTCCACAAGTTATCTGAAGTCAATAAAGTGTCCGTTCCAGATTGTAAGCCCGGGACTAAGCTAGGGAAGCATACAGATAACGAAGTTGCTCTTAACCGCACCCCTCGTTGAAAAAACCTGTCCTCATTGGTCAGTACCAATGTTCAGTGTCTTTTCGCCAAGATGAGGGATGCTGGATCATGTATGCAGTTAAAATATAATCATATGCTTATGTCATTGAAAAAATACAAGACAACTCAGTATATTTTCAGACTTATCATATGTTTTACGATAAATTTGCCCCGATACGAAAAACTGGACAAACATGTAGTGATTGTAGTAATGGTAGTAGTAGCAGACAATGAAAACGAAGCACGAACCATGCAACACGGATCGCGGAATACGAATCAGTGATTAGCAGTTACGGACGTCACGTAGGCACCGGACCACACTGGCACTTGCACGCAATATTCCACGTAACCGAGATGCGAGGAAAAGGCCACGGGAGTAGTAGTTCGTTTATTGAAAGGAATAAGGAGGATTAGATAATGTGTACAAAGTAGGCTCATTGGTCATCCGGGCTTCTGCCAATCGCGTTCAAGTATTTCTTGCATCGTTCTTCTTCTGTTTAGGCCGCGCGGTCTCTGATTGGCTGGTAAAACCTACCTATGGTATGTAGTCAGAAGCAGTGACACGTACGCGCTTTACTGACTTCACTCGTGAAGCTGGATTCATTACAGTTGTCCTAAAACTGTAACGCGTCGCTCCGTGGTATGTGTCATCTTGCAGACTCAGATCACCACAAAACCTCATTTGTTGGCACGGGTAAGTGAGATTGATCGACATTTAGACCGGGTTGACGGACAGAGGACACACTTAGTAAAAACAGAAGTCCAAATTAATGTAGGCAATATCGCACGTGCACACACACAGACGAGATATTTTATTATGGGAAATTTCACAAATGTTAAATTCTGAGTACGCAGTTCTTGAAGTTCGACTAGAGGATAAAATATTTAGCACGTATGTGCGTAGTTACTAAGGCGTGAGGGAGCAGTTTAAAAGCAGGGTTAAAATATAAAGTTGCACAGAAAAAGAAACAAATAAGTAAATCGAAAGAGACATAGAAAGATTTTAGTGAATAGAGTCAAAGGAAGAAGGCATTTCTATCTACGGAATGTTGGTAGTCATACGTAAGGTCATGAGGATGTATGAAATCGCATTGGGTTCACAAACAATGCAAACAGTTCCTTTTAACACGCACCCTACAAATGTGAGGTTAATTACCCTCCACCCCATATTGATATCCCATGTTAGCAGTATGGTAAAAAAATGTAACATTCAGGACTGACTCATTTATACCACGCAGTGACCATGTTTCTTGATGCTTAACGGTGAGTCATCTCATGGCATAGGTCGGAATAAATCATCCCATCTCATTAACGCACATACACCGGCAGTATAATCCCGTATTGAAGTCTTTCACACTTCCTCAGAGTATTGTCTCATTAGCACACTGGCAAGAATGTCTTCTTGTGAATTTTTTTCTCCTTGAAATCTCAATACCCCATATGTGTTTCACACGGAATGGGTGAATGCTCAAAACAGTGTCCTTGATACGCGATAACACGTCAAGCACACAGATGAATGCAATAACTGATTTCAATTAAAATTCA
Organism: Echinostoma caproni; assembly: GCA_900618425.1. Classification (NCBI taxonomy): domain Eukaryota; kingdom Metazoa; phylum Platyhelminthes; class Trematoda; order Plagiorchiida; family Echinostomatidae; genus Echinostoma; species Echinostoma caproni. The sequence goes on from UZAN01041050.1 coordinate 47,986, forward strand.
AGGATGGCTAACGGCGGATAAAAATACTCGATGTAGCTCAATGAAACCGACAAATTCCCAGAGCCCGTCTCATGGTGGTTCAGCTCTTATTTTTATCATGTTTCATCTTCAGTTAATAAACATTATTCCGAAAGAGGAAAAGTGACATTTTTCTGCTGAAAATGTAATCATTCAATAAAATTCCTCTTTTTCTTTTGACAAAATTCCTCTCGAATAGCAAATGTTTATGCTGGCTAGGTGTTCTTTTGTTGAGACGATCTTATCGATAACCTAAGTTATAATTTAAGATCAGTAAATCTGACATGTTCTCAATTGCTATATGCTACATGAGATCGTTTGTTGGCTTGAGATATCGCTTGGTCAGAAAGAAATCGTTGTTGACTGGTGATAGTACGAGAATCTGGAATGGTAGAGTACTGTTGCATTTGAACCATGAAGGATTTTTCATGGATTTCCGAGTTGTCCCTTGCGATGTCTAGGAATAAAACATTACTTTTAATCATGGGTTAATGGTCGTTTTGTTGAATGAAACCCACAAAACACACTCATAATAAATTTTTCATGGTGGAGCGCAGTCTGATTAAACTTTTCACATCCTTTTTCATCCTCCACGAGTTTGAGAATTTGAGGTTTCACATAGCAATCAGTGTAGTTGAGCATTCGTATTATGCTAATCACCCAATTGGCAGTGAAATCAGGTTCAAGGAGTGTTAGGATTTAACGCATTCCTAGTCTAGACACGGGTATCACATATTGTCCCAAGGGTAATTATGATATGCAAAACTCTAAAAAACCTCTGGGCTCAACCTACTCAAGGCCCCTTGGGCCACATGATTCTCGGGTGTCAACCAACTCGATTACATTTCTTTAAGCAAATTGTAGATGGATTTAGTCTTGCTTTATGTATGCATAAGCGATTTAAATCCATCATAGTGTTCTTGCATTTTTCTCCGACTGAGCACCTACCGTTTGACCATCGGTATCCAACCGGAGAGGTTACAGTGTTACAGTCAAGTTAAAGGATGTCCTGTTTGAAACTGTGAAAATCTGGGTGATGTCCATAACTCCTTCAGTTGAAGTACACAAATGCACGGAATTAGTGAACGCTGATCTAACTAGAGGTTGGTCTGGTAAATACATACAGTCAACCCAAAAGTGGAGCAAAATTCGTCTAGTGGATTGAAACTGATCCAACTGGGAGGAGATTAATGGTACTGAATGTTCGGCACTGATAAAGAATCATAGATCATAAGGATGAATGAATAAGTCATTCCTATTGTGATAACGGATACTGTTGTCAACTGGAGTTCACGTTTTAAGTCATCGATCACTCGTGGAATGCTTATTTTACCGCTCATTAGTCCTCAGTAATTTGTTCACGTATGTATTTGTGGGTGTAGTCGATAACAAACTCAAGGATAAACTGATAATTGGAATGCATTTTTATCTTAAAAAAGTTATTTTTTCTGAAATGTCGATAGACTATCAGCTTCACGATTGAAAACTGGTGCCAATAGTTGACTTCCTTAGGAGAGTGGTAATCTCATATACAGTTAAAACGATTACCCGAACGACAAATCCACTCAGGATAGGAGTGGGGCACTCAGACCTCGTATGATGTTCGCAGGAGTTTGTGGAGGAAGGTTCATATATGCGTGCCACTTACAGCGAAAGCGATTGGAATTTGCTCATCCAAATTCCTCCAATGCACATGCCATTGAAATCTTTCGGCCCACCACACCTACTCCATTCTCGAGGAATATCGGCGATCGGACGTATCAAAAAACAACTATGTGTGCACCGTGAATTTCATGTTCGGTTTTATGATCGGAATTTTCTGGATCAGTGTGTTCTCTTCCTTATTTTTTCCTCGGTCGTCCTTCTTTTGTCGTTCAAAAAATAAGTTCATTACTCTCTATCGCGTTTTTACGGTCAGTCTTCATATTTCATTCATATAAAATAATTGCTCGATCACATATCGATTTTCTTTTAAAATATTCTCATGACAACCTCGTCAATCGCTAATGTTCTCATCATTTTGAATGATCTACTTGTTCTCATTCTTCCCTAAGGTTTAGTTTTTAGTCCACACGCACTGGGATCATCATGTAAATTCCGTTGTTCCATATTCGGTGCGTACACGCGTTGCAAACGTTTCATCACCAGCCGAGGTGACATCATCAGTGGCCACTTCACAAGCACTGATGATGTGACCTCGGCTGGTGATGAAACGTTTGCAAACAAATTTCCAAGCTCGGCGAACAGGCGAAATGGAATTCAGTTCACCCGAGCTACGAGAACCGATTTTCAATATTTTGTCAACAATTCAGTAGTTGTAGCTTTATGCATAAAACCAAATCATTTTGTTTGTTCACTGTGATGTATCAGAATGATTCAAAGTCATTGCAAGTGAACCCACACATCACGCTGTTTTATTCAATCTACTCTTTTGGACTGTGCAAGCCAAGCGGTTTCTCTTTAACCGATAGAAGTGAAACTGGGACTACTCAGACTGGAGGCGATATGCGTTTTGTAACATCGACAGTATACGACGGTTTTTATTTTCAATGTTTGGTTACTCATGAGTAGTGTTTTTGAGTATAAAATAATTGTATCAAGTGGCGGATTCGCCGAAACAACGAGAAGCACATGAAGTCTTAACACGCATAGTTTTAGTTATGAAACGCGGTCACTTGTTCCTTTAACAAAAATATGACATGTTGTGCAAAGAAAAATTACCTGCTCACTAAAGTGATCTTTCGATTGCAGGCTAGTTTGAAGTAAAATGCATTTAGCTCATCAAACGATCTTGTTCTTACTACGCAACAGTTGTAAGCACTCCTAATTCGTTCACAGGCTTATAGAAGAACTGATGATGCATATAGCACTACTGAAAGTTGTGTGTGCACACACATATAAATTCACGAAAACACGTAATTTTTCATGTTCAATGTAAATTCAGCGGTCAGTTGAGGTGTGAACTGCCAACCATGAGTACGTGATGAGCGCAGAATGCGTTGAGGTTTCGACATAGAGCAAAACATTTTTCCTTTCTTCTTTATATCACCAGAGGAAATGATTGATGTTCACTTCCATGAAGTGAAGTATAATCTGATATGTTGAGCGTGCGTCGGTTGGGCTTCGACTAGAAACATGTGACTGGGATCAAATGACTCGCGATTGAAGCCAGTCTAAAAAGAGAAATTGCGCATTCAACTTTTCTGCTAGAGTTTGTGAAGAAATTTGAGGCGTTATCGATATCACAAAGTGCATAACCTCAGGTTAAGTTTATACGAAAAGTGTGTGTTTATACATGGTGACTGCAATGTGCGCATGCAAACCAACAAATGGTTACAATGCTACAATTTGACATTTTTGGCTTAAGTGATAATTTCTTTAAATGATAAATACTATCTTATTATCAAATTATTGTTCATTCCATAATAAAACCTCAAGCAGTCCTGTATCCAATTCAGCCGTCAGTGAATATGACACTTGGAATTTGGTTTATGTTAACACTGAACTACAAAAGACGTCATGAATGTCAAAAAGTTTCGCGTTGAAGCCGGTAGTCGATACCGTCAGTTTGAACAGATTCTTGAGATATACACTATCGTTCAATTAAACGAGCAATTGGCGGCTTGAAAATTGCTAGTTGTTGCTGTGTGCATTAAATTTTATCACACATGACCAAGATAAACAAAGCAGAGTCACCCTGTTATTCCAATGTGACTGTCCAGCCTCAATGTGCAATTACAAATCAATTTTACCCCCTCAGTTAGTTGTGTTTGGCAAAAGGACGGAAAATAAACTATGAATAACATCGGGCTTTGGGTATTCACAAGAAAATATCCAGTCAGTTACTGTTCAATACAAATGTCCATTCAATTTAGCGAATCTTGATTAAATTTCCCGAGAAGGAATTTACTGAGAGAAAGTAAGATATTGGGCGGATTCGAAAAAGGAGAAATTCTTTCGCGCAACTGGTGAATCGCACCAAGTAAAAATAGACTGATCGTGGCCCAACAATAAGTAGAATCTTAAATTCATGCGGCGAGTCAAGCTTCATCTGCACTGCTCCTTCCCTAGAGTCAGATTATCAGATGCAAGCCCGTATACAGGTCAGATTTATTCGAAATAGTCAGAAGAATTGTGCACACGGAGTGTGAGGGGATATATGTGTGTCTGTTTGTATGAAGTGTAAAAATCGCAGCTAAGCATAACAAACACAAAACATACCGCACACACAAACACACGCTATCACACATTTGTATAAAACGGACCAAAAATAGTGTTCCTTAAGAGGAAACCGAACTGCGGAAAAGACCTCCTGAAAAATATACAAATGTACTTTAATTTATCCTGTTAAAGCGTTTTATCACTGATTGTCTAAAGTTGAAGTTCGTGTTTGATTGATCTGTAGTTCATGTTTGAGGGATCAATGTCAACGACAAGAATTTCCTATGAAAGCAACCAATAATATCTGTGTGCTCACAAAATTTTCATGTATTTCAATGCGACTGCATATTAACTTATTTCGATTGCAGTGAGAGTTTCTGCCAGAACTGAGTCGCATGAACTTATTCGTATCAAGGTTACTTTATATTATCAGAAAGAAGATAGGTAATCACCCAATCGTGCACTCAATTGTGCACTCCTACTGAAGATGGGACACTGATTGCTTGCTGTACTTCGTGTCCTGGTTTATTTGAGCACTCCAACATAATTCGCTCCCACTGGTTCAACATTTTGTCATCATCATGAGTTGCTAAACAGAGGACTTGTATTTTATCAGTTATTTCCACAAACCCATCATTTTGAACTGGTGATCTGTCAAGCTCAGAACTCGTCATAAGCGATAAAAACGAACGTGCAACCAACTTATAAAAAAGAATACCAACGACAGATTATTATTTACACCCCATTGATCGGATCCTATATTGGTGATCTGATAAAATGTATCCGACTCCTTTATCCGTTTCAAATAGTGCATCCCTTAGATATACCAGCGGTGATGGTAATAGGGGGTGAGGTGGGGGTGGGGGTTNTGGGGGGGGGGGAAAAGGAGAACCAAAGAGATGTTAATGAATCAGTTCTGTTTGTGATAACCAATAAAGAGCACTAGACAGCTGTTTCGTCCTGTTTGGGACTCGTCAGCAGTGCGTACATTTTTGTGTCTCTATCCGGATTGCATTATCTCGTGGGGAATCAACGATCTCCCAAGGAGTAAAATCCACACCGAAGACCATCAAGAGTGCCTGGTGCCGCTGAACAATCGAATGGGCTAATCCAAGCTTGATACTCTGAATTAGTTCTGTGTTTCCTTAATAAACTGTCGGAGCTGCTCATGAAAGCGGTGAAAAAGCAGGTATATGGTGATCCTGGTCCACGAGATGACGCATACCACGGGGTGACACGTTACAGTTTTCGGACAACTGTGATGAATCAAGCTTTCCAGTAACGTCAGCAAAGAGCCTAAGCCTAACAGCTTATGGACTACAAACCATACGCTCATTGTACCAACCAATCAGAAGCCATGCGGCCCAGACAGAAGCTGTACGACGTCAGAAATGCTAGCTCGCGATTGGCAGAAGTTTGGAGGACTTGCTTTGCACATATTATTTAAACCCCATGATTTCTTTCAATAAAGGAACAGCTACTTCTGTGGCCTTTTTCCTTCCATCTCGGTTACGCGGGATACTGTCTTGCTAGTATCAGAGTGATTCAGTGCTTACCTGGTGTCCGTGATTTCTGAAACATGATTCGTATTTCGTGATCACTGCATACTACAACTATTACAAGGTCGCATCTGGCTAACCTACTGTACACAAATACTTCTATGAGTTTGTAGTAAAGAAAAATAGTAATAATCTTATATGATTTCTTATTGTTGAGCGTCCAATCGCTCATGAGAAAGAGCGTGTCTTTTAATTGCCTACAACTTATACCTTTTGAAACGTCCAGTGTCCGTTAGCCTGGTATCAAGTGACCGCGAAAAATCGGTCGTAGGTTTAACTCAAGATCATTCAGCTTTACCCTGTGCAATTCATGAGCATAATACAGGAGGAAATAAAAAAATTATGCTCAAGAGAGAGTCATTCTAATAAAATCGGGGGACGGCATTAAAAGTCTCGATTTGATTAGGAAAAGTGGAGTAAACTTAAAGATTACTTGGGTACATTTTGTTAGGAATTGTGCTACAATTACTCACTGGAATAGTTTTGGCTTCAGATGAATCTACTGACGGCTTCCTACCGGGAAATGCACAATGTGCTCGGTTCTTCAGCTATTGCAAGTAGTCTGTGTGCCTAAACCTCCATCCATTCGAAAGTGAACAAATTTATCCATTAAAAAAGAAAAGTACTTCTTGAATGAGTTAACTAACCAGGATAAAAATATATAGTAGGTAAGCTGAGATTACACTGTTCGTCCTCCGGTTACTTGATGGCCTTGGCCGTTACTCGAGTGAGGTTTGCACGCTGGTGAACGAACCCGACGGTGATTCATCTCAGTCGATTTTGTGAGGAATAGAGTTGCGACAGGATGGACCGATCAATCGATCACCATGCTCAGGTGTGAATGCAGCGGTAAATCATTTCACAAATTGGTTCATCCTTGACCCGCAGCGAACTAATGAGAGAAATTGTATTGGGGTAGAGTTTCACTCAAAATTTACTGCTTGTTTGGAACCAAATGCAATGAGATAAATTGGTCGACGTTGAACGATCCAAGATTTAACATTTTACTCATACAAAAAGCAAAGTCAGATGGAAACGAAAGTCATATCAGAATGGATGGATAAACCGTGAGTGTGAGCAAAACCAGTTACATGATCGGGTTCAGCTTGAGCCTTCAATGATCTATTGGTCGTTCCTGTCGAACATCATCCCTTTGGTCTGACCCTGGATTTCTGTAGAGATTTACACAACTTTCAACTATATCAAACATTTCTAGGTCCGAAGGTAACTTGGAAACATTTCTCTGGTTTCAGTGAGAGGGTTTCCAGAATAGATGCGTGCATGATTACCTAGACAAACAAATCGTATCTAAGGGAGCTCTCCCGCAGGAAATTTATGTTTATCTGAGTGATTCATTTTGGGAGATGTCATGGATCACACAAAGCCAAAGCCCCGCTCACCACCATCGATCATTGATTGTAACAATGCACATCTATTTCACATAGCGTTTCAGGAATCACGATCAAAAGCAAAATTTGCTCGCTATGACACCCATTTACACATAAACAACATGCATATTCCTACCAATTTTATTGCAGGCAAGCCTACTGACAATGCGGGCGTCGGATGCTCTCATAGACACAATGTATTTTTTGTCAACTTCAAGATAGTCTAAACGACGTCTTTAGTTGGTCCCTGCCCTATCTATTATGCTAAATGTTTCAAAATATGTTGATGTTCCCTTCAACATTAATTCGGGGTCCCGTTATCACGCTATTTTTAATGAACCCATTGTAATCGTTCACAACATTACCAAAGCTAACCCCGTTAAATATCTCAATGTCTTTCTAGCCCACAACATCTCATGGACTAACCAAGAACACAATTTCAACAAAGGGGTTCGTAAACTGTCTTCTTATGCTTCCAAGTTTAAGAAGCATGCTGTGTCCCCAAGTGTGGTTTTCAAATTTGTGGTCTAATGCATCCTCCCTCATTGGTTGCAATATTTCCCTGTTTTTTTCTCCGTCTTGAAGGAGAAAAGATATCACTCCCTTCTCGATGTGATGTTGTGATCAGAAGTGCCCTGAGTGATTTTATTTTGTGCAAGCATATCGATACATGTGAAAGAATTGCGACGATAACCTTGAACAATCAAGATCCTAGTTTTTACAACACATTTTTAAAAATCCATGTCAAGCCTTCTGTACCTGTTCTCATTATAAACTTCTTCCTGCACGGATGATCACATACAGAAACAGCATCCTCCCTTGACTTACCCGTTTTTTAGTGAACCGCGGCAGCATCTCTTGAGTTAGTTTTTCTTAACTATTATTATTGTTTAATTGCTCGTTTCATTCGCTCCTTAAATTCCTTGGTGTCCACTGCATTCATGCAAAAATTACTGCAAATGCACCCTTCGGGTAAAAAAACCTTATTTCGACTGGACTTGAATTCTGCCGTTTACTAATCCCAAATAACACGTGGTATACTCGGAGATAATTTTCCGGTCAACCAGAGAGCAAGAGATTACTTTACAATCGCTAACATCCTTACTAAATCAATAAAATTAACAAACCAGTGGAGTTTCCACCCATCACTGTTTTTTTCCTGAATTTTGCCAGTTAAACGCCTAACGCATAGTTTTTGCCGCGGGAAGAGTTCCAACAAAATACTTTCAAACCCACCAATCTGCAATCACCTTGTAAAATTTATATTGAGTTCATTTTTTCTAAAATTATCCCCGATAATTTTGATTGAAAAAGTTGTTGACAGGTTGCCGCAATAAGATGCCAGTGCGTGTGTGTGTGCAGCTTTCTGTCATATGAAACCGTCGTTGCCACGTGAATCACATTCCACCAGTTTTCTTCTTCAATGAAAATCAATAAAAGAGTTGTGACCGGGGGCGTGCCACTTATAAACTTATGGATTATAAGGGCAACTGTTAGACTTTTTTCCTAATCAGGAAGCGAAGGTCCTGTTGTAGATGAATTTGCTTTTGTAGATTAACCAATAATCGATTTGCTGTGATGATACCAACGAAGTTTGTCAGGTCACTGACAGGAACTACGGGGCACGTCAACAGGTTGTACAAAAGTATGGGCCCACAATATGGTGGCGGAGCTACCGGCAGCAGTGCTTGAGGATGCAGTGGATTTTCGCCTGAGTAGCATTCTCAACAATGACAAACAGCTAGTGGTTTATCTGAACTAACCCTGCTATCTTATAAGAACTAACGCTTATTTTCGATAAAATGAACTGTTAGCTTCAAACCTTTGCCTATGAAAGCTTTTTGTTGCTTTCCCGCTAAAATCCTTCACTTAGAACGTACAAAACTATGAAGAGTAAGTTAAAAAAAATCATTAGTTATGATAAATGATTGAATGAAATACTCTCGAGAATAAAATAGAGCTGGGTTGGATGGAAGAGTGGCATATTGAAGTACTTGGTCAAGAAACCAGAGCGTTGTATAAGTATCATTATTTTGGCCCCTGTAAGTCGAATAAAACTCACGTAAAATAATAGACCATGGAAATTGCAGTGTTTATTGCTAGAGGATACGTTGAGCGGAAAAAGACGGGTAGAGAGAAGAAGAGGAAAAAACGAAGTAAGGTTTTCAGTCATCTAAGTGTTCAAAAACATTGCCCATGTGTACCACCTTGTTAAACAAAACATTAGTTTAAAACGGAACTCAAGGATTAAGATAAAGGTGTCTCCAGGAATGGATAATTCTGCATTGTGATTACGCTGACGGATGTGGGTGACATGCAGATAAGTTGTAATGCAATCGACATGTGGTGTCGGTGAGAACCTGGCGTCGATGTGGTGCTCACGTGACAATTTGACGAGAAAGTGAACGAGAACAGGAGATATACGACTTGTTCTAGGCAAGCCATAGCGTAGAATCTGGAAGATTTTTTGAGGAAACTAGGAAATGGTTTTCCGCATGATGACCCCAAGTCGATGGAGGATCTGGACACATTTAGTTCTCGGCGTGTTGCTCTATGATCATAAAAGCCTGCAATGCGAGCAAATTAAGTGCCCGTTCGCTGCTTCAGATACATTATGGTGTAAATTGAAGCTAACGCAGCATGATATCGGGCTGCTCGGTGTAGTTTACTGCCCTCCTTCGTCAGTGGATTCATCAAATGAGAATTTGTTACAAACAATGTCTTATTTCTTGTCATTGAATTTCACCCACGTTCTAATTATTAGTGACTTCAACTACTCAAAACTGAGCAACATGACGACCTCATGTACGCGGTTTGAAAGACGATTCATACAGTTCATTCAGTGACATCCGTTGTACAATCATGTGAAGGAACCCACTAGGTTTGGAACCTACCAAATTTCGTCGACTTTGGATCTACTACTAACAAATGAAAAATTAATGATAGAATCAATTGAAATCGCAACTCCACAGTGATCACGCTGTATTATTGTTCGAATACGTTTGCTGTGCATCGGTAATAACAGTTTCTTCGGATCGCTTTCGCATCATAACCTACTGTGCAAAACTGAACACCCGGGTTCATGGAATTCAGTGGATCTCCCCTGATATAGGATGCGATCCCCTGGAATCCTGGAGAAAATTTACTAACAGCATCACGACATTGATGTCTGCTGTTACAACCGTCAAGCGTCTATGCCAGCCGACTATTCGAAAATCAGCAATTCGCAGTCGAACGAGGAAATGGATAATGCAATGGGAAATTTTACTGGAAGGAGTTTAAACGTTGTCTATGCCTCATCACAAATTTGGTGAGGGAAGACAAGCACACTTATCATGATGTGCTGACGAGGAAATTTATCGCGAACCTTAAGCTATTATATAAGAATGTAAACGCTTTCCGGAAAGTCGAGCACGGGGTTCCGATACTGAAATTAGCAGGACGTGTTTCAACGACAACCAATGAGGCTGCAGAAATGCTTCGACTACAGTAATCTCAAGTGACCAATGCGCTTAGTAATACTGGGTTAGTACTTCTCCGTTTGCTAGAACATATTCCTTACCCATTACTAACAGACATTATCTTTTCTCCGGAAAGGATAAAGGCAAAGCTCTTGGCTTTAAAGAAGAACTCATCACCGGTTTAGATAACATACATCCACAAGCCCTTATCACCCTGGTAAGTCACATAGGCAATCCTTTAAGTGAACTATGCCAAAAATTGTTTGAAGATACTGTGCTTCCTCACATGTGGAAAAACGGTATCATTCCACCAATTTGAAAAGGTGGATGCCGTAGTGGCCCAGCCAACTACCGATCCGTCACTCTCCTTCTAGTGTTATCCAAAGTCATGGAATCCATTGTTGCAGATTCTGTAATGGATCATCTAGAGAATAATAGCTTACTATCCCCCACCAAGCACGGGTTTCGAAAAAATCGTACATGCACAACTAAATTAATTTTGGGTCGGGACGATTGGACTCATGCTGTAGACCAGGGCAAAGGGGTAGATGTTATTTACCTGGACTTCTCTAAAGCACTTGATAGAGTAAATCATCAAATACTGATACGGAAGCTGTATAATTGTGGAATCCGTGGACTCATACTTGGCTGGATCGAGGAGTTTCTTCGCCTACGTACCATGTCACTTCGTGTTTCCGATTCACTTTCT
>UZAN01041051.1:3576-16410 GCA_900618425.1 Echinostoma caproni
GTGCAAGCATATATGCATGCAAAAGTTATACAAATACAAATACAAAAATAATCACCAACTACCCAACAATTTCTCCTCTTACGCCCTAAATCACAAATTTCCACCAGCGACCTTTATTTGCTTTAAGCTCAACCTGAAGGTCACTCGCACTGTGCCTAAAAGTCTTGCTCTCGATCTGACCACATAAGATTTTGCTTTCGCAATTTCTCAACCACAAGTGTTTCTCTTCTCACAGAATCTGTCAAACAAGCTTTCTTATGGTTTTAATCATCTCCCTTGTTTTTGTTCACTTGTATCTCCCCCTCCCCCTATTCATCCAATCAGTTATTTCCATTTATAATTACTGCTGCCTTGTTTAAAGTTCGTTCATGTCCAAGAGAAGGATAACTCGTTCACTACTAAAATCGCCGAGAAGACAAAAGAAACGTGCGTAAAAATCCCATAATACATTGACTGACGGGCACTTGCCCAGGTTTATCAAAGCTTTAAATAAATTAATTAAAAGCGTCGTTCTCCGACCGAATTCTGAGAACTGGAAACAGCAAACGCTTTACTGGGAAGGTATCAGATTTCTCGGTGAAAGGAAGAAAGTACGGTCGAAGCGAGATATTAATGTTGATGACCTCAATACCGCATTCCTGCGCCAGACATCCTTCCTGCCTATACGTTTGAAATTTGGAACCATTCTCGGATCGCGATGTGTTAAAACTTTTAAATAGTTGTAATTTTTCCTCTGCTGCGGGCCCAGATGCTTTACCTCCAGCACTCTTCTAGCTGGGGTGATCATCTCCATGGTAAATAAATCAAGTTCCACTTCTACTATCCCCGACTGTTGAAGGCCGGTCACAACCATAAAAAACCAGTAAAGCATCCAAATCTTCTATCCTCTCAAACGTTTTCGTTCCATAGCGTTAACCTCTTCAGCTCTTCAGTTGACCGACAAGGCTATCCTCAACGCCTTCCGCAGCCTATAATCATTCCTAATGATCCTTTACAGTTTAGTTACAATCCTAATAGATCCACTTTAGAACTAGTCTCCACCCTTATTCGTTTTATCACTAAATCTTTGAACAACTCTGTTAAGTCTGTTTGGTGTTTTTCTGGACTAATTTTCAGCATTTGACATCGTTCCTCGAGCAAAGTAATGACAGAAACTGGAATCTTTTGAATGCCCCAAGCCATTGTTGATTTAACTACTCAATTATCTTACAGATAGAGAACAAACCAGTAGACTTAGGTATGCTACATCTAAGTCCTTCGTCAACAAATCCATGCTTATTTTCCACGTACACTTGTAATATCCCTTTTGTTTCTCCCGCAAGTGTTTTGAAATATGCAGCTGGTGTGCTAACCCATTTCTTCTTACTCCGATCTAAGCTCCTTGACCAACAATATTGGCCAAATTCAGTCATTCTCCTCTTAATCGGGACGAAGGTTTAACCCAAGTAAATGTGTTGAATGTTTTTCATAGTTTTTCAGGCTCTTCACATCAGACAGTCCCCACAGGGATAAACAACTATTATTTATCTAGGGTGAACTCTGTGAAATATCTTGGTTCGACTATAGATAGTAATCTTCGTTGGCCAACCCACATTCACAACTGTATTGGTAAATTGCGAATTCGAAAGCTCATGCAGTTTCGCGTATCCCAGTCAGTTGTTTCTACCTTTGTGCATCTGCATGTCTCCCTCATCTCAATTTATTTTTCCCTAGTTATTTTTCCTGGCTTAATCACACAGAATTTCAGTTCTACGCCACAATCTAACTGGTATTAGCAGCTTTTCTTCTATTTCTGTGAATGAGATAGCTGTGAAACTTTCAGAGTATCATACAATTTTCTTATGTGAAATTTGCGGAGAGGATCTTAACATATCCTGATCACCCATGGCATGTAGAATTGACAGGTCGTTCCCATCCATCCACACGCTCTCAATTCCGCCGAATTTCATCTCGAATAAACGCCTACCGAAATGTTCACCTATACCCTATCTTGCACGTTTACTCACAAATAAGAGGAGGGTTGCAAGTGAAATTCTTCCTAAACTTGGACTATGAAATATTCTTATGCTGCTTGTAAATACCTTCCCCCCCCCCACCTCCGTTGATTATTTTCTATGTGACGGTTGGCGTGTGTAGTTCTTTTTTTTTAACTGAAATGTATGTTTCACTGCTTTTAAACGTCTTACACAATATCACGTGACACGTAGTATTGAGATGCCATTTGGGTAGTGCTACAGTTACCAGGGAGTGTGAAACCAAGTAAAAAGGATCCAAAGTGATTCAATGTAGGAGCTCCAAAACGAATGAACGTGAATGCTCGATTGTACTGGGACAAAAATATAGGAAAGTATATTTTCAAAGAGACGTTTGCATGACTAAGATCGACAGTAGCCCGGAAATTGTCAAGGATAATTTAGTTGTGCAGCACGAATGGCCTGCAGATGCCCTCCAAATGTTGTTGTTTATGCTCGTGTTTATACGCGTCACCTTTGTAGATGAACATATAAAAACAAAAGTCACAAAACACTGGAATATCCGTATTTTGGCTCATAGGTTCAAAGTCCCAACAATCAATTTGAACAGACCCAAAAGGAGCGGTAATGCCGGAATGTCGTCGGTGGTCACTGGCATGTGATGATAGACATACATGAGATGGTTCCTCGAGAGGACACGGCAACCGGCTGCTCTAATTCCTAACTCATTTGTATGAAAAGGAAATCAGTTTTACGGTACTCTATTTAAAATTTGAAAACTGATCAGAGGTTGCTTGGCTATCTGAGACAAATAATGAAACAGATCACATAAGTCTGGTCAACGAACTACTTCAACCTGTTCGATGGAAGCCCAATGGTTACCGATAAACATAATAGAAAACCACACATAAAAAGTTATTTTAGTCAAATTAACAAGGAAATTTATTATAGGCACGCGATATGATTCATTTGTTTCCCTCTCACTGAGCTCTTAAAGCAAAGTGAAAGAAAACCGTACGGAATGTGTGTAATACATTCTCGTTGTTGGACAGCTACTACTCATGCCAGACTGAGGTGAAAAACGTTCTGTTGCTATGGTTATCTATCTACGCTGTTCTTCTCCACACTCCCTATTGCCCGAGGAAAAAAATGGAACACGAATAAAGAAGATCAAATGATTGGAATTATTTATTTATTTATTTGTTCACAGAAATTTATCACAGATTTGAGTGTTTTTGTTGTACAACTGTTTGAATGACTGCTTCTTCTATTCGACAGTCATAGAAACTGATAAGTGGGGAGTCACGTGTGTGGATGGGAAACACATGTATGTAACATGAATGACCATGGCAACGCGAAAGTTTACGCGCGCGCACGCACCCGCATGCGTGCATGGCAATCACGTTTGTACGCGAATTATCCCATTTTTGATTTACTAAGCAACTGGTGCCAGAAATGTGACTATTTTAGGCCTACCATGCATGTGATTGAGAAAATAAAAATATGGAACGATAGATTGATACAGGGCTGTCTTGGGTCGCACTTAGTGAGTCATTTTAAGGCGGGTTTTTTTAATGTGAAAGTTATTCCATCTGTCTTGCATCTGGGTGTCAGTCATCTTCGCACAGTTCAGAAAGTATCATCTCTGTATGACAGTATTTCTGTAGATATGATGTTGCCTGTGAGTCTCTAAATACAGGTTCTTCCGTGTTGAATGAGCACCGCGTAGCTGTTTGCCTGTCGAGACGCAAAGCCATGCACTCCTCTATTCACTCGATTCTGCGATTGTTCGTAAGCAACCACTGTGATTTTCACACAGTAGTAGTAGTAGTACCTGTTGTCGTTTTACCACTCTTGTAACCGGTTTTATGAATTTAGAAAGTCGTATTGGGATCACTCTTAATCGACCTTGACATAATTTATTACGCTAATCGTTTCCAGTGCAACCAATTGTTTGTCTCTTCAAGCATTGTTCAACAGAATACTTAGAGAGTGCAATCAGAGAAGGTGCTTACATTTTGTATCAAGGAATTGGTAGATTTTATGTAAAGAATGATGCTGAATGTTTTCACAAGTATCATTAACAAATAACCTAGCTTGACTTAATATAATTCAGACTACTTTTGTATTTCCATCGTATTTGTCTTAGAGCTACCTGTCTAATATGGTTTCTCCTTTTATTTTCATAGTATCCCTTTCCTCGTGTAAAAATATAATGGCCACTTGCGAATGTAATATTACAAGGCAAGATATGAAGCATATCAAAATGCACTTTTGTGTGCCTCACCAGTTGACTTTACAAAAATGAAGCACAGATATGAACCGGACAGTTGAACGTATCAAAGTGTTTTGTAAACGAAAGCTTGCGTAATAATTTATCTACATCAATTGTCCCGGAAGAAAATCCGTCTCATGATTATCGCAGATGCCACGTGCAAGTCTATAATTAGCCTGCATCACATTTGGACGGATCAGGTCACACGTGGTCGTAATCAGGTTCACTGTGTTCCATATGCACCACTTGATCCGAAATTTCCAATCCACATGTTGCCCCTCTGATCTGCAACAAATATTCCCAGCATGTACTGGATAGACCCAACTGTTCTCTTTCACAGGATATCTTTTCGGTGAAACCTCATTGAAATTGAAAGTTCTACTATGGTTTACCTGGAGTGCCCAAAGATTTCCAACGCATGTCCAGGTCTATTTTTAGCCACGATTCATTATATATAGATATATATGTATATATGTACATATTGGTGATTGGTTTGATGCATCCCATGGCAAATTTGATCATGCCATTTGATTCTGATATTCTCATACAGTCAACTGTGCTACACAACTGGGAATCAATGAACCCTAGATTAACCCTGATTAGTGTTTATTAGTAACGTATCCATTGGCTCATTTGGCACTAGAACTCCAGAACCCGTCACAACAAATGTATGTGTTATCATTGTGCAGAATTTGAATTTTGGTCATTTTTAACGATTTTGACGATTACCAACCAGATCAATCACTCCATCTCATTGATATGCTTACTAATAGTCGGACTTGGGGATATCAGCCTTGGATTAGGTTTCCTCACAATAAATAATGCTTTTCATTGGTGTACTATGTGGTCTGCATTCGTCTATTTGATATCTGTCTGCAGTAAGCTAGTTATTATTGATCGGTGTAACACTATTGAAATCGAACAGGCCACAAAGGCTGACAACATCATTAATGACTTCCATTTTACTTCTCTCCCTCTACAGGTGTATCTCCATATATTTTCATCCTGTTTAAATAAAGTAATCTGTTTACTTTCTAACTGAAGATATCTATTATATAAATTGCATACCTAATTTTACTTTTTGTTTTCCAGTCTGGTGTAGAATGTTTTCATATTTTGTCACCCCAATCTACCCTTCCAACTGGCAATGTGTGCACCAACGAAGCAATGTTCATTCAACTGAAGACAGTCAGTATTCAGTGACAACGAAGATTGAGAGATAAATCACGTTGTGTTAGCATAAATGAGTTACTTAAACCAGCCCGAATAAGGAAAATGTATGGGCTTCTGAAATCCAGCATTTCACGCAAATCAAAGACCACAAAGGCTTGATTCCGGTGCCCTGTTCACGATTCTGACAAACCTGAGAGTTTTCATCGGTGGCTTTGATAGTTCAACAGCAGATGGCCAATCATTATCAGAGTACATGTATTCTGAAATACAAAGTGTTCTGTTTGGAGTTCGAACCAACGCGTGAACACCACTGACGCTGTTCTACGGTGCACATTTTATCGACATTTTGTCGACCATATTATCTGATTTGAACTATCCACAAATTTTCCATATAACATTTATGGGAAAGTTATCATCGTCTACATCTGTAATAGCGCACGTTAGATAAGATTGTGAATGGCGTTTTCGGGGGCTAGTTTGCATGTCGTGGAGACTTTGGATATTCTCCCGGTGGGATCACATAGAAACTGCTTGCTTACTTTATCAACAGAATTACAAGTTATATCATTGATGCGATCACAAAATACTAAAATGATTTCAATAGGACTGTCGCTTAATGCTTCTTTCATATCAAAAAATTCATTCAAGATGGTCACAGTTTTATCGAAACTCGCTATAGGTTATTCACTGTAATCTATTCGTGGTTCGATGAAAGAATCAATTTTTAGTAGAACATATTAGACCAAAGTGAGAGAATTTATTGCCTTTTATAGTGTGTCCAAACCATTGAGATGGGTACAATACCGCTTGGCCATCTTTACTCGAGCAAAATCAAGCTATTCTCTGCTTCAACTAAATAATATATAACCTGCTATTATTATTGTTCGACCTGAACGATTTATCGATTTGTTAATCAAAGCATCATGCCCAGTTATGCAACAAACTAAAAATCCATTACATCGTTTAATCGAAAAGTATGTGTATTGGAGAGATCTTGTGTATTATTTTGTCTCCAAAACAACCTTTTTAACGAGTATTCTGTTATGTCTTCACTATGAGGTTCTCACAAATCAGTCACATTCGTTTTTTGAAAACGAATCTCCAACCCGATCGTGAGACACCCCAGATATGTCATCCATTGGGAAGGAAATATTTTCGTCATTTTGTTTGATTGCTTCACACTCGTATCCATGCTAAATATCTTTCCCGGTCGATTGGGGGTGGGTGGGTGGGATGGGGTGTTATGGTTTCAGGTAACGACCAATTTAAGGAGTGAACCGATGAGTCACATCAGACAGTTCAATTTGCTGACACCTGTGGAACGAATACTCACCAACTAGAGCTGTTTCATTGTCAAATCATTGTCAAATTCCATCGATAAATACAAACACAATAGGATGAAAATTTGGGGAAAATAAGTATCTTCCTAAAACGAAATAAAACAGATCCATGCAACTGTACCTTCGCTTATGTCATTCAGCCATTCAGATCACACAACTTCTGTCGGAGTAATTGTGTTGGGTCTCTGAAAGCCACAGTCAACAGTTTTAGCACAGAGTTATCCTAAGCGGAAAACAGCTGATCAAGTCGGGTGTGCGGAATCACACGGGATTAAATGCCTGAGGTTTTCATGCTGTTCTTCTCGTGTTGTTGGTGATTTGTCAAAGGTGTGTGTTTTTGATGCCCGATCGCTTTTAAGAAGGTCAAACAACACATTTGGGAGTCGTCAGTTGTCTGTATCCATCCTCCTGATCGAATTACATTAGAGTACCAAATGATACAAACAGATCAGTGCAGAATTTGCCATTGTTTGGTTTTATGCAAATCGAGACTGGGGAAATATTCACTTGGTTTTACAAATTATCCGAGTAGTGGTCTGGGACTGTGAAGCACTCGCATCTGACCTGCTCGGATCCCTCGAGGTGCATTTACCCCGGTAACAGGAANGATTCTCATAACACTCATACTTTTCGCTCTACCATGATCAGGGCCAGTCCTCAGATAATGTTATGCTCAATAAGGGTT
Organism: Echinostoma caproni; assembly: GCA_900618425.1. Taxonomy (NCBI): domain Eukaryota; kingdom Metazoa; phylum Platyhelminthes; class Trematoda; order Plagiorchiida; family Echinostomatidae; genus Echinostoma; species Echinostoma caproni. The sequence continues at coordinate 11,023 of UZAN01041051.1, forward strand.
CAGAGTGGGAGAAAGTACTGCAAAGGGTCGGTTGCTTAAATATGGTCTCACCCAATGACGCAAGACTGGTGTCATTCTTCAATTGTCACAGTTTCCAAAGCCGGTTGTTTTTTCTCAGTGGACTGAACAAACTGGAAGATTGTATCGGTCGAGAAGTGGAAGCATTTTGGACAAAACCATTTCTTCTAACTTTATATTAGGGTTATTTATTGCACGCTTGTGAAAATCTTGTCTGGTGAGACTGTGTCGGTGCAATTCTTCAGTTAACACCGGATTGTATGTTTCATTATAGCAGAGATTGAACCAAACAAATGTGCAAACTGGGGTGCATCCGGACCCAGAGAAGTTGATAAAGTTTCCATCCCGTTAAACACTCGTTCTGAGGAGATTTCGGAAGCAAAGATTGAAGGGTAAGTTTTCTAAACACATGTATTCACATACACATATTTGTATTTATTTACGATGATGCAAAACGCAAATTAGTTGCGAATAATCTGTCCAATCCGTGAACTGGATTAATGTTCAGGCGGTTGACACTAGAGTTAGCCAAAACATTCTCATTCTGGACTTCTTTGTCCGTTCTCCCCCATTTCATGTAGTACTGCTAGTATCATCAATAATGCTGATGATGTTGTGGATAGAACGCTCCTCGCGCGCACAGGCACACAAACTTGCTCACACCTACATATTGGTTAGAGTGCACACGAGTTGATTGCTCTAATCCACAAGATACGATAGATTATTCAAGTGTAGGAGGCGTGTCCAACTTGATTTTGCCGTTCAGTCAAAACTGTGGAAAAAAGGGGTTCATATCGGAAGAATGATAGACAAATAGAGAGAGGACAAGAGGGATAGAAGAATCGTCTGACTAAGTAGGCGGATGTCTCAGCAATCAACGAAATCAGACGAAATGAGAGAGATTATGCATGAGATCGATGACAAAAATCTGCTATTGCTTGGTCTGCTGTATGCGTTCAAGGAATTGAAACCCTGTGTTATAGAGGCGAACGATGATGACCGATTGTTTAGACCCAATCGATCGATCGTATCGAAGCCGAATACTCACACCACGTTGAGAATGAATAATCACCAGTTCCTGATTTCTTTCAGGGATTTCCCCTCCTCCGAGGCCTTATTAGAAGGAACGGATGATTGATTGAGGTGATGAGCATTCAACTTCACAACATACTGCACTCAAGCAGCCTATTTTGAACTATAAGTCCCCACAACGGATTGGATTAGTGTTTGTTAGCTCCATTAGGTGGTCGTGGGGTAGTTCCTGCTCAGTATTTTAAAATGTCGGTACCGAGTGTTTGTTTTATACGGAGCCCTTTTGTACAGATAAAAATTTTAACCGCAATTTGAGACAGCATGCAATCCACTGTGTGCGTGTTTGCTGACAGACTACGACAAGTTTATCTCTAAAATTACGCTCATGAATTGTTCTCTTCTCGGAGAAAACGCTAAAAATATGATTGATCATTTAAGTGATACAATTTGTGTATGTGTGCGTGTGGTAGAGGCATATAGCTGATAACCGAAACATAGACAAACACGGCCTTTTGAAATTGTCCAACTTTACTCGAAATATTTCTGTTTCTCAACAACGTCGTATTTGTTTAAAACGGTGTATACAGGAAACGAACCTTGTTCCACACATTCATATTTTAGGTATCCGTTTCAAACAAGAGGTCAAGCTATTTTCGAAAAGACAAAATGGTTTTCAAAATGATCATAAGTAAAGTTATCCTCTTTATTTATATTGAGAAACAAATAATACAACAGTAGAAATTTCGTCTTCTGTAACTAGTTTTGGTCGATTCTATATTGTTTAACTATTTGGCCGTTATCACAAGACCTGTTCAACCTTATCGGACAATTTCTGTGGGAATCACACAGGGTAGTTTCCCATACATCAGGTTACATTGCACCTGTCAATTTTATGGAGCATACAGCATTGCTCGCACAAAGTAACGGTGAATACGGCGTCTCCTCGTTGCTGATTGGTCAGTACACAATGTCAGTAGTAAGCAATTCATTATGTTAAAAATTAGCCAATCACATTCAACCAGTACGAACCAATAGACGTACGTGGAAAATACCTTCATTCTTATGCGTTTGCTTCGGCCTAGAAATGGCACTTGACTCACACATTTGTTTCGTCATGCGCACTGGGATTTGTCTGTTTTCGGTTTTCCTTGATTGACTTTGGTGTGGATCACAGGGACCAGTCTGACTACCTCTTGGTCCGTGGGTCGATTGGTCGGTTGGCAACCCGTCGAGATCTAGGATCGTTCCGAGTACCGTAAAGAACAATCGCCTCCCATGTTGAGCCCCTACGACAGACCGGATAAGGATGTCTAAGGTTGGATAGCAAAATAAGTGAGTTGCTTCTGTTGTGACTGGAATTCATGTATGCTTCCGGTTGACACGGACAGGATGACATGGTTCATCCGAGGAGAAAGCATTTTCCTTCGGAATCAACCATTTTTGCCCCTGGAGATTGACGAAATTGGAACAGAACACTTGCACCCATTTCTTTCCGTTAGCAATCTCAACCTGCATCCCTCAATTCACTTAACAAGCACATACTCGCGCAATTTCAGGGCAGTGAAAATGTGCTGGTAAAACGAATGCTTCGAAAGATGTACGCCTTTACTCATTTTTTGTACTGTACGGCCACGGATTAACAGGACCACAATTCGGACCCCAGGAACTGGCCAATAATCAGCTGATGTGCGTCGGGGAATCGGTCTCCCAGTCTGCTCGGAATCGGTCCCTTAGACCAGTACAGAGTACAAATCAGCCTTCCAGTGATTAGTACTGTCTGGAAAGAACCATGTAGAAGAGGAGATAAACACGGACAACCAGAGTATAGTTCACTCAGTTGTTAATCCCCATTTAATAGCATTAATGATCTGTTGCATCACGTGTGTATTTTCCCCGTTTGATTCTGATCAACAAAAATAATTAAAAAAGTAAAATACCACTAGGAAAACTCGAATTCCCTCAAAATAACCTCAATTATCCGCACTGGTTTTCTGATTTCTAGCTGCAATCCTTGGATGATTATTAACTACAAAATTTCTCAAGCTATACGAAAAACAACATGAGGGCAAATAGTTCTACGTTTCTTTCTGATAACGTAAAACGTCGGAACCGAAAAAAGTTGTATTGTTGACACAATGGACGCCAGCAACATGATGGATTTTACATTTAGAAAGAGAGAAAGCTGAAATGCCGTCAAGAAGTGACTGATGTACGTAAAAACCAGGTTTTTCGTCTTGTCGTTATTCTCTAAAAGAAACTAAAAGCTAACGATCACTCGAGATTAGAGTATTCATTTTACTCATTTTGCATTTGAGCCAGTCCAACACTAAAAGAGGCATTCAAATGTTCTTAAATCTCAACAGGATTATGAGAACAGGTGAATCGACATCAAACACTGATCAGAACGATTTTCGCAGCTTAGATCTTTTCATACATCTGTCAGTTTGCAGCTACTTGCATTTGTGATCTGTGTCTAGGATTAGAGACTAAGGAGATGCATTTGTGTTCCGTAACCAAGTCAGTTGAAATTGGTTTTATACAATCACGTATCTTTGAGATAGGGTGTTTATACTCCAAAAACCACCCATGCATAGAAATCGGTCAACTGGTCACGCAAATTCATATGAACATCTTCAAATCTAATAGGCAGCAATCAGCAGGTAAACATGTGGATCCCTATCCGTTTCAATAGAAGAGACACGGTTACCGATAGAGACTAAACTGAATAGTGTGTTGTCTATTTGACAGTGAGCGTAGTCCTCTACACCGTCCTTCTGTGTGATATGACATCCAAGTTTGGACAGAACAGTACTTGTACACAAAGGTGAATGCACCCAGAGGCGTGTGTACACCTAGGGAACTCAATTTACTCATTCTGCACACAAACACACACACATATATATATATATATATATGTATATAACACCGGCTTGTAGACAAGCATGGTGCCAACGCCACAACCATAATAACAATAACAATAATAGGGGGCAGATGGATTGGGATAGAGAACGAAGTGGAACGAAAGAGAAACAGTTAAACACGGGAAACTGGTAAATAGGTGGGATAACAAATTTCATTTTTGATATTCCGTTTCCTTATTGTAGTGTTTCTCTCAGGTTTTCCTCTAATCTTATCCACTTTTATTCATCGACCGAACAAAATAAATTAATGGTCGATCAATGGCATCCAAAATCGCGGCACAGAAATGAAAAATTATTTCTTAGTTGTACGAACTGGTTTCAGACTCAGGCACTCCAACCGCCAGGCTTTCATAAGTGTATTCATCATACGGTCACTCCATTAGTTAATCTCAGCTGTTAATCAGCCCATATAGTTGGTTGAGTCTAAAACCTTCTATAACTACTCTGATGGAAAGCGGATCTGCAAGGATCTCTCACACACTCAATCATATTGGGTAGAATTTCGTTCATACCTCCAACGCGTTTCTGGCACAGTAAGCAATAAATGGTCACGTTTTGGTGATGCACTGTAAGGTTATGCATAAAAAGTGAAATTATTCTCTAGTAGGTCAGATGCTCAAAATTGCGGTTCTTTCCCTTGTCCACATGGTTCACAAATTTCGTCCGCGAACTCGGGAACGGCAGATAAAGTTTGGCTAAAGAGCTGTTTTAGCCCTGCTGAGCCGCGGCACCAATGAGATCTACTTTCGTGCTCGTATAGCTCCCGGTGTGTGTGGGGAGGGGGTTAGTGACCATGTTATAAGTTCACCGTTCAAACCCCAGCTCGTTCTCATATCGATGAGATGTATTATTTTTGCTCGAATGTTCATTTAACTGATTTACAGTGGATTCAGATTATGATCAGTCGTATCGCTTTTCGGTAATCATACCTAATGAGTTCTAGTACTATACCATTCCACACAATTCCGGGCTCCACAGGGTTCCATAAATCCTTCGGTTTTAACGTGCCTGCACAATTGATTATCAGGTATCGCCTAACCGCACAACCAATTCCCAGTGGCTTAGACGTATTCGCCTTGAGTTTCGCTCTGGAGCAATATTTAAAACTTGGCTTCTCTGTTGAAAGCGTGTTTCACATAAATCTTTTGGCGCGATTTTATATATTTTCACGAACCTATAAACAAAATCCAGGGGGTTATTCACCAGGCATTATGAAAGTTTCACTTCACAGAGTTATTTCGTCAGAAAAGACAATAGTAGTGATGTGGGATAGGCCACTGTCTATCCACACTGTCTTGTAGTTCGTGAATTCAAACCCCATCATCATCATCATCATCATCATCATCATCATCATCATCCGAATCATCATCATCATCATCATCATCATCATCATCATCATCATCATCATCATCATCAT
>UZAN01041051.1:24552-35518 GCA_900618425.1 Echinostoma caproni
CACACACACACACACACACACACACACACACACACACACATCACTGACAATTGCGAGTAAAAAACCACACTGGACAACTTGAACGCATTCATGAATTCACGGACAGCAATTCTATGGGTACATGTTAGCAACATAGATCTGATCTGTGTCAAATTGGGTAGTATCCGTTTTGAGTGTGTGTGTGTGTATGTGTGTGTGCGTTTATCTATCCGTCTACCCCATTGCTTACCAGCCAGATTTCATCACTTTACTCTTTTGCAAGAGTGAATGGGATGGAGTTGAAAGACACTAGTCGAGCGTGACGGGGCGTGGCTTGGTGTGGCATGGCATGGTGTAGCTGAAAACAAGCAGGCACAGAACCGAGGGTGAGAGAGAGAGCAGTCAGTGGTTCGGTACTACACCGACTTGAGGATACAGTTGTCAGTGGATATGAAATCGACAACCAACAGGAGATGTGGTCAGTTCTTGAATTGCCTTCGTTGTACATAGTTGTACATTGTTTTTTTCTCTTTAAGTCCGTCTTGAGTTTGAATTTGGACTGATTGATTATATATTTGTACATTCCATTCAATCCCTGAGCCGACAAATAGATCACATTTTGGAGTAGAACAATAAAGAATTGCACAGATTTGAGTGTTCACTAAACGCATCACTTACTTTATCAACCAAAGTTCAGTCAAAATGTCAAAAGATAAGGAGCGTGTGTCCAGATAAACGAGTGATTAAAAAACCTGAAATCATACAGATGACAAAAATGTTTGCCCTGTTGCGAAGTGAAGTCATATTTCTGGTAGATAATACAATAGATTTTGTGCGAGAAAAACACATCCGAATCGATAACGCGTTTTGCATGTAGGCTTGAACAGAATGGCAAAAATTCATTTTCGGCAGATCTGTTATAACTGTCGTGGAAGAAGAAACAGATACTGTATTATTATTATACTTGTCTGAGGCCAGACTGAGTGCAGAACAAACCATTGTACAATAATCTTTATAATATATAAAAAAACGTTCCATGATTGGTTTGTGGGCTGATTACTGCCAGGTTGTCCAAGCCAGGGTAGGTGAATTTTCTTGGGGAATCCACAACCGAAGCCTTCGTCTAGCCAAAGCCTGACCCGCAAGACAGCGGGGCGGTGTGAAAACCGCAATCCACTGGGAGCCGGTGCTCAGTTCATTGAATCATACGCCCTTCGGACGGGATCAAACGTCCAAGGTGCCCGGTACACCTCGATGCTCAATCGAGCAGTTGACTATTGCCACAACCGAAAAAATGTGGGTGTTATTCGTACGCCTTTTCTTGGTTGGTTTGGAATCAGGGCTTTTGGCCACCTCCCCTAGGTGAACTACCATTGGTCCACCAACCCGGTTATAGCCCCGGATGTCGGCTTTTCATCCTCTCACTTTGGTGCGAAAACACCGCCAAGTCAAGGCAATGAGTAGGGCTTCCTCCGCAGACGCTATTTGAGACGCTTAGTCGTTTGGGTGCATTTCGTGAGGTACAAGGGAAGGGTGACCAATTGCAACCCTAGACTCCCCCCTACCATTCTGAGGATTTCGGAGGCAGAAAAACAGAGAACGGAGATGAAGACATTTCACTCAGAAGACAATATAAGTCGTTATCAAACACTGAGCAATTCCCAACCGAGTTTATTTGTTAATTAATCTTGAGCATGGAACTTTATTTTCTTTAGAAAGTGCTTTTAGAGATGTTAAAAGGATTGCAGGAACCATCGTTTCATTATTACTTTAATTATTTAACCGAGGGTGAGAACATGTTATAGAAACGATCAGCAGAAGATAATTTGAGTAAAACTGGGAGACTGAGTAAGCCATAGACGACAAATTCGCTTACAATACAGCGACTTGAGTGTTCTCATCGTTATTTGTCATCTGTTTTGTTGTTTTTGTTGTTGTTGTTGTTGTCGTTGTTGTTGTTGTTGTTGTTGTTGTTGTTGTTGTTGTTGTTGTTGTTGTTGTTGTTGTTGTCAGTGATATTTGTTTCCCCAGGATAAGTGGTCAACTTCTGTTACAGCTAACCGTCTTTATACGGATGACATAAGAGACCAAACAACTACCCAATACGCGGTTGAGTAAAAGCAGACGAACGTCATTCAGGTATTGCGCAACCAATTGGGTTCAACAAGCCATCAAGCCAAATGAATGGCATGATCCGGTCCGGGTAAACTGAGATACTTTCGTTTTAGTGCACCTGTGTAAAGGACAGAAATGCACAGTGTGTTTCCAATCCACTTGGGGACAATGAGTTGAAAAAGCAAACTTCACCAGATAGTCTACATCGCTACAACAGCCACAAGTGTGTACAATTCAGTTTCGGTAACCCCCGCTCCTCACCCATTTTCATCCGATTCACCGAACTATGCAAAGGCAGTAACTATCATGTAAGGGAAAATTCTTTGACTGGATTTCCTTTGGATACACTGAACTTTCTCATTTGACAATAAGGAATCACGCAAACAGTTCACGCCTGGTTCGAAGATGCGACAAAGAATGTTTTTGTTTCAAAATTAGACAAATATGCTCAATAAACGGGAATGAATTGCAGCTTGTCACCTCAGACATCAACACTCCTATAGTGGGGTGTAGGAATTCTCGGCACATTTCACGGAATCGGAATGAAACGACCAGTTGAGGACCGAATAGTAGGAATGGAAAACAAATCATGATTTTATCGAGCAAATGCAAAAATATGTCAATGAGTTTGTACAGAATAGCAACGTGAATAGACGAAAAATTAACCCAATTTATGTGTAGTTTATCAACATTAGAGATAATTTGAAAATTCGTGATGTGGGATAGCATTCATTTGGTCCACATTCATTTTGTTGTGCGTCTTTCTACATGATACACCTCAGACAGTGGGGGAGTGAATCCCTCGGGCACCAGGAATCACCTCACTTGGTTTTGAATGGAATTCAACAGCCTGGAGTGTGGCACAGCGATCTGAACAATTCACTTCTTAAGGATAGACTCCAACATCTATTCAACGATACTTGGTCATTTCGCCTCCCAGTAAGTCTACTTGTTCGAGCGTGTTCGACCTCCAACACTTACTCTGGTACACACCACTTGGATCTACCATTTTTCATCACCTAGTGAAAAGTAGGATCGATAAAGGTATTTTATCCCGGTTGAGGGAAGCCAGCGGAACACAGAACGAGAGGGAGAGCAGACAAACTCGCAAGGTAGGTCACAGATAGAGTGAGGTCTTTTGATGGCAAAGAATTAGCACCAATTTACAGAATGACTGTGAGCATCAGTGTGGGCATGCAGCAGAAATTTGAGGGTATTTTGAACACAGAATTGCAAAAGCATTCCACGCTGATTCTGAGAGTTTCCACTGGTACATACGTGTAATCAACCTCGCAATGTTTACTGACAGAAAATGGTTTTCATGGATCTCATTCTGGTACAGGATAGGGAATAAAACAATACCTTACTGATGTATTGCATGTACGACCGGTTTGTTACACTACTCAACAAACTCGTTCGAAACGGAAAGTATGCGCATTGTAACCGAAAACAACACCGTGCAGAAACACCGAATTATTCCAACCCACCCTAATCCACTGAACACAATTCTACCTCCAATGGGTGTGTAATTGTTTGTTTGTGTCGATACAGTGCTTCGAACCGACTCGACTCTCTGACCTTACTCGTAAATTGACTGACAGTGCAGCAGTACATGATGCATCCACAACTGTGTACATATATACATATCTATCCATCAGGCCAAATGAAACTGGTCCATATCCAGAATGGTGTCACAATCGTCGATTTTCACGACAGACTTCTTTTGAATACTAGTGAATACAAATTAGATGTTATTCGTACTGCAGTTCCCGTTAGTCGTTGAGTACAGAGTTCAGGCGTTCCCATTAACATTTCCCCGCTCGAGGCATCCGTTCACGCTATCCGTGGTTCATATATTGCATCAGCAAAACAATCTACCGAGCCTCAACTGTGCAGATTCGCTGTAAATATTCCCGGAAAACAAAATCATTATAGACGTTCACTAACGTCCTGGTGTTTACTAAAATGTCAATTTCTCAAGGAAAATACTAGCAGATAACTATTCTACGTCAAATTTGTTTTCCCGGTCCAGATTCTTTAGACATTCCAAATTATGTCTGGTCGATCAGATTATCTTCTAGTTCAAGAACAGAATAAATAGATCCTGACCTCCGGGCTCGATTCCATGCCAAACCCCTCCCTTCATTACAAACATGTTCGGGGACTGCGTTTTCAATTATTACGGAGTTCATTCCTTCACACTGTGCTGAGTAACTTGGAAAGTATCAATGAACAGTGCACATGCTTCCTGATGATTCACAAAGTTGGCATACGGCCCCAGGTTTTACATACACCAACCAGGTCACTGCTTTTGTTTGACCTGGACGGACGATTGCATACTCGATGTGTCAGATGAATCTCCTCTGTGAAAGTGTCACGGATAGTTTGTACGCATTCCCAAGACGAGAGGTTCGCCGCTGACCGATGCGCCAACTCTATTGAGAATGCAGTACACCTAAATTACCGTATAATTTTTATCCAGTTTTACCGTCCCACATCATCTGTTCGCTTTGTTTCGTTTTGGTGAGTTTAAGTTTTTCGTTGATATCGGCTCTCTTCGAAAAGCAATACAACCAGACTGATCGAATTTTTCATTCTCAAAGACGTGAAATTAACCCATGTGGGATAGAATACTCTCTATTGTGAAACAAACGAGAAGTGAAGTGAAAACAGTTTACGCAAACGAAGAATGTTTCTCACCGTAAATCCAGACCTATAATTAAACTGTACAATTCACATACTGTGGCAAACTTTGAGTTCGAACCTCACGCCAATCTGTGATAGGACAATTAAAACAAAATGGAGTTGACCTTGAACAAAATCACTGGGATTTAGGGAGCTGAACACTGCGTACCGGGTTCTCGTCCTCTACCATCCCACTTCGGTTATTCTAGTATTCTTCCTCATTCAGACAGGATTATCCGAGATGATTGATTATTTGTGTTTAGACAGTCCATTTTTTCTTATAATTTTGAAAACCATTTATCGGTCCACAGAGACTTGAAAATAATACAACTCTGGGAACAATGGGTTTAAAATTGTAACAGGTGTTCTAAACCTTTCACGTCCGCTTACTCTGGGACAAAATTACCCCTAATATGCATGAAAAATCGTCAGCCCTAGACAGTGCCCGCTTTTTCTCGTTTCGTTAAACTTTTAAAAAAATGAAAAAAAAACAGTGAGACCTAAATTAATAACAAAAGATTAGGAAGTTCTTCCATATACTTCAGTTTAACAGGAAACCAGTATTTCTGAGATTGTCTTTCTGTTGCCAAATGGATGAACTGAGGGTAGTGCGCCACTGGAAACCGATAACATCTATCCCACACAATATCGCTCACTAATATTAATGAGTCAAATGTGGAAAAAAGTGTTTTCAAATTAGGATATCTTGTTATTAAATATACGCGACTTTTTGGAGTACAATGACTAGTGTTTGAATCAATAGGTTTTCCAGCGGACCTTTGGTCACCACAACGCCTACACTATGCCTATCGTATTGCATCAGCTAGACAGGACACGGGTTTGAAGAATTTGCTGGTGTACGCTGCAAGATATTGCTCACATAGTCAAACGACAGTTCACGCTGACAATGGGACATTTTAAAATGAAAAAGATTTTGGATTATGTAAAGCTATGCGTTAAATTTGCTTTGAATTCAACCCTATCGATAGAAAAATGGAACTCAAAGTTACCCTGCTCTGATAATAGAAGTACCAGTTGATGGCCCGACCTTATTCAACTCACGTGAATTCGTAGTATCAAGCAAATAAAGAACTGCTTGTCAATGTTACAGATATTCTCGTATTCGGCTACTAAGAAGCTTCATTTCACATTCGGATTTTTTTCCACTGATTGTTTTATATCATCAGCCTTTCACGTGCCACTCTTCCATCATTCTGTGGCTTTATCGAGTCATATCAAACATTCAGTGACACCGGGTGTATGCCAACGTTTCACGTTCAATAAGTTCAAATCTAATGAAGATATGGTCGTTGATCTCTGCTAGTGCACAGCATAATCAGTACTTTCTAATCATTGTCGCAAGCTACCATAAGTCTACAATCAAGCAAGCTGCGAACTACAGAGTGCTTTTACAGATAGGTACTAGTCATTTTAGTGATTAATCGTGAAATATGCAGTGGCATTGTTTCGGTCGACTAGCTACAATGTCTGAAGAGGTGGTGGAATTTCGTTTGACAAGTAAGCATCATGGTGTGTGATAACCTGACCATTGTCGTTATTCAGTTAGGAAGCAGGTAACGGAGGGTTTTTCGGGGTTATGGTGCATCCTGAAGGGAAAAATCGAGTAGTACGTATGATGACAATTTCATGGACTGATCCGTGAAAGCAACTTTTGTTTTTCTTTAGTGTCGCTTGTATTTAGTCAATAATCCCTTTTACTTAAACAGTTTTTCATTCAGAGTAATGGTAGACATGACTAATAGTCAATAACCAAATGATTTCATAGAAGGAATTCGTCGTATATAGAGCAATTGAAGTGTGAAATGAAAATCTAGGAAGCACTGTACTGCTGTTTCGACGTGGTTGGGTCTCATCAGCAATGATCCTTGGGGTGAAAGCTAAGTTCAATTTCATCAACTTCCAATGGGATAGAACTCATCGTATTTCGTCAGTGCTCTAATCCAATTCGGCGTCTCTTGTAAGAATGAGTTGCGGCTCCTCCCCACAAACACACCCTCTGAATGCTCTAACGGATAATTGAACCATGGACCCCATAAACAAATGGACGAACTTTTTAACAATTGAGTCCCAGGCATAGATTCCTCTCTTCAGCTGATCTCTACCTGTCCGAAAAGTTACCAGGTTTCAAGTATTCAATCTCATCGCCTCTTGGTTTACCGTATGAGTGAGCAGTTATTATCTGGAGGTTTTGCACCGCTTGCGACTACTCCTCAGCTGCAAATTATTCGACTGTCGGAAAGTACTCTTTAAGTGACGGTCCATTTGGGTGTAATCGGGGCTCCAGTGTTCGTGACTCTGGCATTATCTGTCGGTTTGTGTGCATTATGCGGTCCTCAGTGCGATGAAACGAACGGTCCGAGATGCTACCGACGGATCGGAGACGCATGATTCACTGAATGCTCATGTTTTCTCTCTGTCGCACTCGGGCGCGCGTGGGGAGGGGACAGGAAAAACTAGTGCTTAAGGGGACTTGCTCCAGAGAATCATATCAATAAGTTGTACTTTTCTTGAGCAAATTCCTGACCGACTGATTGCTTCCTATTGTGCGAAAAATTTTGTGAGCTGTATAATGCCAATTATCATTTGTCAATAAAGTGACTGAACTTTATTCGGCCAAAATGAACTTTTACCCCACTTATCTCAACCGATCAACAGAATGCAGTCGCACTGAGAAAGAAAAACCATCCTTAAAGCCACTGATTCGGTTCATGGGTCTTGTCCACCTGTATCATTTTGTTCACCGCGAGGCATGCCAATCCACCGATGGGTAATCATTGTTATACAAACCTTGTACCTCTGCTTTCCGCGATACAAAAGATTGGACTGTTATTGTTTGTTGTGTTTGAACAGCACCAGTTTCTGTCAGAACAGTCCACACTATACCGAATCAGTGGTAAACCACCAGAACTTCTAATCAGTTATTTTTTGTCTAACATGGTTTGAGCAATCGTTGGCTTTTGTCTCGTTTATTCTTATCTGTGAATTCATGTACCTGGCTTGTAAACATGCCAATGGAAAAGCTCATGGTGACGTCATCGTCGTGGTCATCATCATCATCGACATGATGATCATCGGGAATCTTGGTGCTTCCAGTCTATGAAAAAATAATGCGAGTAACAATGGATTGTTTGTGCGTAGCCTCAGACGAATAGATCGAACAGCAATCAAAGCTTTTTCCCGTGTGCATTCGGTCTACGCGTGTGGGGGGAGGAGCTGAGAATATGGTGTAGGAGAGGATATCAACCTATTCCCATGAAATGGTAGCGTTCTATTGAACAAGTATGAGAGGGTCAGAAAGCAGAACATACTACATCAGTCAACACAATGATAACAATTGAAATGATACAGATATCTTTTGGTAAGCCGCTGTGTGGAGGACAGTGCTTACAAGTTATAGTTCCCATTTCTCAGAAAAGTGAGTGAGTCTATCAAGTTCGCGCCAGCCTCTGTTGTGTTTCAAACCAATCTAATGGGATAGTAAGAGAGCTTTCGTATCGGTTTGCATCTGATTATGTGCGTTTTAGGTCACTGCCACCGGTATCCGGTCATCGCCACTCAACTCTAGAGGTAGACAACTTCGTCATCGTGCCTATTCGACCGGACTCCTGATAGTTATCTAACCTAGGCCACAGAATACATAACTCCGGTTGTTTCAAACAAAGAGTAGGTCCCCTAAACCTATTGACCCTTCACCACACCAAACTGTGTAATCGTGCATTCCACCGAAACCATTCACGAACAGTTTACCAGGAGTTGGATAAATTTCTCATGAAAATTTCATTGACGAAATGAACAAATACAGAATCACTTCCCGGTAACTCATGTAACAATCTCCTTGGTGAGAACACCACGAGAATGGGGAAAGGAGGAAGTGGTACGAGCTACAGTTTGCAAGTAGAAGTGTATAAAACACCCACGCGGTGTTCTTTTTTAAAGAAGAATAGCATTGTTTGTCGTTTTAAAAAACCTCGGAGTAGTGACTACTGTCACCATCTTTGTAGATGGTTGAAGACAATGTATGTATCCAGTGTATGGTCATTCACAGTGTGACTAGGTGAAGGAAAAAACAATTTTTTTGTAGGAACGTGATGGTACGATATCACGATAAAACCAATGAGTAATTGGTGAATTAGAAAATGAGGTTGCCGATTCGAACGGAAAAGGGTTAGCTGACTGAGCCTCATACAAATAATCTCTGAGATAGACTGTCGATTTTGCTGATTCGTCGGATGCATCCAATATGCGATGGAATCAATTCACATTAATAATATGTCAAATCAATAATTGAAGATTTTAACTTGTGGAAAATTCAAACATCTTTTATGGATAGAAACATAATATATTTTACCAAAACATTTTTGATGCTGCAGGAAGAGAAATTTTTGTTAACTTACTTGACAAATGAAATTTTATTTTAATAAGGATAAGGTTATTTTTGTTTTGCTTTTTAAATTCATCAGTGGGATAGAGAAAACGACCTTTTGAATTGAGTGGAAGATTTGAATGATACAATAATGATAAATAATAAATAATAATAATACTAATGAAAGCAAACATCAAGTTCCCGATGCTATGTGATGATACGACAATGCAAGCATGCTGAATCAGTTTGATGAAGTCAGAAATCCTCGATTCTGTGCAGTAGAAGAATAACCGTGCAAAGCCATTGTCCTCCCCAGGCTGCATGAAATGCACTCATTTTATTATGAGTCGTCGAATTGAGTCTCATAGTCATAAGAAGCCATATTTCAATTACAGAGGCTGGTAGTCTAAATCCTGAGGCTTGAAGTGATGCACCCGTAAGGCCAAAATAGAATAAACATTCTGTCGATAAGAACGAAAACAAAGCTAACTGCCACCAAGGTTTGACGACGGTAGCAGGATTCAGTCCTCCAACTTCACTCACGGTCCGGAGCACTTCAGTTTGAAACCATGAGGTTAACTCAGGATCGATAAGTCTATCACAGTATGTTACGGATACTTAAACGTATTCAGTGACACTGATAAAATGACTAGAATTTAGCTACACCAGTGACACTCGGGTTACACTTTTCTTCCTCACCCCAGCATAACGCGAGCGGGCTTTTGGAATTGAGCCAGTGCGGATCCGGATGAGGATTCTAAATCAAGTACCTTGTGCTCAGATGTTTAGGCTAAATTTCACCTTGACTGTGTCGACTGACAAATGATTTCAGACTTAAATTATGTAGGGATAAGATACATGATACAATTCACGGACTGGCGGGTTGGGGTCCACTATTTAATTTCGCGGCGCCGTACTGACTAACAATATCTTGTCTCCTTGAGTAACTTAATGCTTCTGCATAAATTTTGACTATTTCATTAGCAGGTTCGGTGCGGTAAATAAAACAAAACTCATCGCCCTCATTGGTGCTGCAAGTTACGGTCCTCGGCATGAAAACTACGCTTTGATCTCGCTTACCAACTACTGGCCATGACTGTTTGCATGCATTAACTTGTCGGCTACTGACTCCTTATTTTAACATGACTAATTGACACAGTTGCGATTTTTATATTTCTTCAAAACTAGTTTTTTTCACACGGGTGAGAATCCCCAACACTCAGTCATTTAAACCGAATGATTGTCCCTAGATGGAATCACACCGGATTATCAACATATTGTCCTTCCGCGAACATCCTTTGTTCAACTACGTAGTCATTTTTCCACCACCCATTCAGTTGTTCCATAATTCATTAACCTGTGGTCTGCAGTATTACTCACCTCATTAGCTTCAGAGCTAGGATATAAACGTTAGCATCCACAAATTTGGCTTTTGTTGCTCAAGCATGTGATTACCGCAAAACTGTATCATCCGCACCCTTACCGAGTCCGACTTTTACCCCACCCCACTCCTAACCAGACCCACAGGAAAGGTCTGAATTCCTGTCAGTGAAGGGCTTTGTCACATGTGATTGAAAGCACTTTTTGTACGGGCAAGGAAAGTATCAGTAGTTGCCAAATGTTTGTGTTGTTAGTTCTCAGCAATCGTTTGTCCTCCCAGGACTCTCAGATCACTGAAATGAACACTCATGCCTGTCTGCAGTCTGGTGATTTCACTACTCACCAACTAAATGGAACGATTTGGTATCTGCCTCCCCCCCCCCCCCCCCCGCCCCAGGTATCTCACCTCCTCCTATAGAAAGT
>UZAN01041051.1:39792-61484 GCA_900618425.1 Echinostoma caproni
TTCCGGTATTGCAAAACTTTGTCAAACTTCACTCCAAAATAAAACAGTTCTCAAGACCGCTAAATATGTCCGGGAGGAGAGAAAAACAATCAGTTTGGTTCTCTTAATCCTATTTTGTAACAAGAAGCGGTAATTTTTCCACTGAGAAACATGCATGAATTATTCAGTGTCTAATTATACACACCTGTGGTAAATGAACAGTCCCTATTCTTTTTGGTGTTGTGCATATCGACTTGGAGACGGGACTGAACAAAATTTAATAAGCTAGGGATTGCGACAAAGTCGTCCTACAAAGTGAACCGATCTATGAAATGTTTTTACATGTCTTAACAACCAGTTAGCACAAAACGTCGGTATCCGGTGTTGAACACAAAAGACTGAAATGGTGCGAGAAACGAAGTGAACCGTGTGTCTAGCCCGCATCCGACGAAGTGAAATCTCTTTCGATCACTCTCCATTATCTTCTTTAACTCATAAGTAAATTTGGTATTTGCAAAACCATTGATTTACCAACGGGCTTGATTTTGTAATTTTTTTCCCAAATTTTTGCAAGTATGTGGATGTTCATATACATGATCATTTAAGACATTTGTCGATCGGTGAAAGCGAACGTATCTAAATAGTCGAATGATTTGTGGAATGTTACAAAAATGGAAAGTAGAAGTGGCGTGCAGCGAGGCCAGATGAGGGGTGGGCTCTGTTTATTTATCTGTCGTAGGGTGAATCACGATTTCTAACATCCTTGTCACGTGTCCTAGGTTATGATCAGATTTGACATTCGAATCAGATCGATGATACTGCACGCGGTGAGCCTTGATCACGGGCTACTGTTTTCGCTACTTTTAATTGGTGCTCGGATGCCATCCAATATGGTATCCGGCTAATGAGATCTGGGCTACGATTTTACCCCTTATCATCCATAATCCCTGTTCGTTTCCCTTCCTTTTACAATCGTCTTCAGCCTAATAACTGATCATGCAAATACTCGAATTGTATTGTTCTGATATGAGTAAAAAATTGTCAAACGTACCTTTGTTCGTAAAATGCACCTTTTTGAATAGGTTTTTTGTTTCCAACCAATTGCACCACAGTAAAGCTTACCCGCTGAAAATGCTAGCCTGCTACGTTTTATATTAGGGCACTAATGCTCCTCAAAGCTATAAATCTACTCAAAAGATATCCAGCTATTTTTTGGACGAAACAAAGGAAGACAAAGTATTGTTTTTCCCTCGTGATGTTTCTTGTTGCACAGTATGTGTTCAGAGTATCTTTCACGTTCACAAAATTTTTGACCGTTTGTTTCAGTCAGCCTAACCGCTACTCGTTTACCTGCACTTCACGTCCATGGTGATTTAATCTTTTACTGCATTGGCCATACAAATCCAGTAACATGTGCCAATATTAGCGCATCATTCAATGATGCAACTATTTTCGTGGTCTTTGATCAAGAAACTTCGGTAAAGGAGATGTATTGTGCTCTACATCAAAATTTATTTTGAACTATCAACATACTAAGTGCGTGTGAATCAATGAATTTCCAGAGGTTCAAGAGGTAAAAATGATTTAAATTCGTGGGGTTTACTTCCGTTTCATTTCAAATTTTGACCCCAATTTAGGTCATATAGTAATGATAGCAACTGGAAAGGTTAGTTTGAAGTTAGATCTGTGCAAACTTTGAATAACCCCGAGCTTATGGAATAAATAAATCGTTATAGATGTCAAAAGGAGGTAGAATGTACTGTTTTTGACCTTCAGTATATTTTTAACATGACCTCCTGCCAGATAACATCTGGATTCCATGGATTGCATAGGTCATTAGGAATTGTCGGGAATAGCATTCCAAGCGGTGTTTCCCGCACCCGACCGCCTTTTTATTGAAAATTACATCTACAGGATTTACACAATCAAATGCAGCTTGCAACGCATCATGTCTGTTACAGATGAGCCTTTGATCGGTATTTGGATTCTGGAATGTCTGGTTAAATAACTGAAACGGGAATAGGGACAGATGATCTCATTAAAGGTGGGACATATTCACCAAGTCACAATACCGCCATCATGTCCATATGGGTACCTTACAGATAGGAAGCCCGCCTGGTGAAAAACTCAGCACAACCTGGGATACTTTATCTTTTTATCTGCGATCACTTGTTCAGAGAGCTTGAGCTTGTCTTATTCACGGCTAGTCCCCAACCTAGTCCACAAAGTAGGGGGATGTGCCAATTCCGTCCCAAGATCAACTTGGTTTGATAATCATAACCCTGTCGTGAACTGCTAAAAAAGTAGTAAAAATACTAGCATTGTAATTTGTTTTCAAGAAAGATTTGTTGATGCGATCCCAGTAGTAAATCAAATGTAAACCAGCTAATAGTCCTGGTATTCTCTGGATGCTTACGTGAGTCACTGACAGTCACCAAGCGTTAGTTCCAATTTGACTCAGCGTTCCAAAGTTTTTTTCAGGGAAGTCCAGTAATTGATTCCAGGGAAGTTTCCACTCGTGTAGTCAAATTGTTTTCTCTCCGGTATATTCTGTTTGTGTCTGGAGAATCAAGTGAAGTTGACTGGTCGACTGGCGTGGAACGCTCATTGGGCTGCTTAATGCATGATAGCTGTTTGTTATCTGACCAACTGGAGCTATTTTAATTTAAAGTCAAGCTTCCAAACACATTAGTTAACCTTGATTTGGAAAGCCAGCGGTTCCAAAACTTTTTGAGCTTATTCTTGGGTCGTTCTTGGAATCTACAAGATTTGTATGCATGCGAACTTCCTAGGTGTAAACCCTAATTCGCTTTCTAATGAAATTCGGATTGTGTGTATTCTGAACTCATTATTAGAAGTGTGATAGTCATAAAGGAAACGTGAGAACACAATTGATTTTGTGGTTAGTGCAACCGGAACAGTTAAAGAATTGGAACTACGAACAAATGTGTGTAGAGAACTTAGTCACTCACTACTAGACGGTGAAGAGGGGAACGAAAAATTTAAGATAGTGAAGTTCTAAGTAATATGGAACTTAGATATTCCAGTCAGATAGCCGCTTACGGAGAACGTGTTTTCGTGATAAGCACAACATGAGCGCAGAAAAGATTTCCAGTAAAACAGTAAACCAACATTTCGATACCCAGAAGACACCCTGACTTCGGAAATTGAGCAAGAGNAAGAGTTATTTTATCATTGGATCAGAAGTATGCGTATATTTGCCTGCGAGGCAGCTTATTGTTCCCAATGCTACACCTTTTACCGTAGCCGGCAAAAGACTGTTGTACTTCTCTTTGGTTCGATATAAACCAGCGTGTGACGATTACAGCGGGGAAGACTATACTACTACTGCTACTATTACTACTACTACTACTACTACTACTAATAATAATAATAATAATACCAGTACTACTACCATGTTCTTTCCAACGAAAAGTGAATACCACATGAAAGTGGGGGGAATAAAATCATTTGTTAGTTTACCGACAAAGACCTTTATCAACCGGAAAGTGTACAGTTCCTGGAGAGCAAAACATTTTAATCTTGCCTCTCTTTATGTTACTTCTCGAATGATCTAAGAGCGTCTTGGAGTGCGACTACATTTGTTTCTAATAAGCTGACCAAAATAATCATATAGGACTAAATTAGCTGAGAAGTGATTATTTCTTGCTTATATTCTACACTTTTTCCTCTGTGGTGTTCTCCCCTTACGTTATAGTGGTTCTCTGAATGATTAAAACAACGCAGCACTTTTTAGGTGTGACCTATCAGTCTACGTTAATCAAGCTTTAGGATAAACAGGGCAGATATTCATTTCCTCGTATTTCTCGAAGAACTTTGATTTTACACATTTTACGCTCAAATGCATATTGCGATCAATATCGAACCGGTAAGGACAGATTGTGGCGCTAATCTGTGTGCTAGACGGATACAGGCGAGGCAGGCAAATTGCAAACGGGTGGATTACAAAATCTCTGTATCTACATAATGGGAGTAAATGCGCGCGTTTGTGTGTGTGTGTTGCACCTGCAGGGGACAAAGTAGTCGGCCGGCCACACAAGGCGGTAGATGCGTATCTCTAAGACTGTATCCGGTGAACCAGATCAAAGTGGACAGAACGGAATGCGAAGCAGTGATGGAAAAAAGGTGACTCTTCTGCTGATGAGAAGACACGTTTTCTAAAAAATACACAAACGAATGTACTAGACAACATACGAAGGCAGAATGAATTAGGTAAGGTGTAATATGCGTGCTCAATCACCTGATGTGATGTAAATCGGATTGGCAGAATTTGTTGACCGCCCTCGCTACATCCGGTCGACGCCCGAATGGTACGGCACGGTTAGCACGACTCGTATCAAGGTCACTTGTTGATCTGACGGTTTAGCTGACGGGGTATAGTTATTTATTGAGGTTACCATCATCAACTCTTCGGTACTTTACTTTGAAATCTTAGACTGGATGGATCGGAATTTCCTAGAGCGTGAAAACTGTATTTGTAACAAATGAATGAGTTCGTTAGTTTGTGCAGTAGCGTCATTAAAGACCTTCGGTGAATGGATAAAGGGAAATGAAAAGCTAGATGTTCAAAAAAATTTACGGGTTAATCAGCTCTGTTAATTAATAGAATCGTCTTAATTTACCGAAGTATAAAATAAATTTCCGATGTGATTTCGGTCGAATTATGTTAGAATAAGAAACTTATCGCTGGCAGAATTGATTCCTCTTCTGAACGGATTTGCTAAACGTTTCTGCAAACTAAACTGATGCACTCTCTATTCCTCTGTACATCCTTATTCTCGTTGAGAACTTGGAGTAGATATCAGCCCATTCCGAGTGGTTCTTTCGTATCATGCTGATCGGGTCCGTATTACTACCGCGGGTTTAGATTCACGTTAAAACAGGAGATCAAAGTTTAGATGCATCGGAACTAAGCGATATTTTTATTTCTGTGTACACAATAGCTTATTATTGAATAATTGTGTGGTGGTGGTGGTGGTGGTGGTGGTGGTGGTCTAGCGGTTGAAGTTGTTGTCACCGGTGTGCTTTGGGCCATAGGGTCTGAGTTTCGAACTCTATCACCGCCAACTAACTTTGGTGATAGGCAGCTTCGTTGTATTCGGATGTGCCACGTTTAACATAGCCGGGTCCTACGTGATACACCATTCCAATTTCCAAAGCTTAATGTTTCGGTTTCCACGAGTAAACTGCAGGTCCTCGTGACTATGGGATTTACCCCGTTTGTGATTCATCATACGAGCATATGTAATTTAATGAACTGTAAATAATAGTATTCTTTATCTAAGTTAATTGAAGAGCAATATTCTGAAACCTGATGTAGTGCACCTCAAATAACAATAAATAATATGAAATTTTGAATCAAATTAGTTTAGACTCCGTCATTCCTCTGGTCTTGTTTCCAATATAGTTCAGCTATTCTTTTTTTGAGCTGTGGTTTATTGCATAAGAACTACTAGTAAGTATTACTAAACTATACATCCGAGGAAGATATTTCATCCAGAAAAGTATAAATTGTGTACACGCTGAAAATTCACATCACTATGAGTGATGAACTGTTTGTTTTAAGCTATGGCAGTGAAAACTGACCATTTAACTAACCGGCGGGACCGGGGAAACATGTAAGTTCAAAGGGTTTTCCGAATGTTGCATAACAAACGTTGTCATTGTAGAACAGACTGACACCAAAAATTAATCTGTTGAGTAGTAAACTATATGCTTGAAAATTAGGCAACCGATCCTGATTTGAATACAGCTTTGATGCATCAGAATGTGAGTGACCTTTCGGATTCACTAACATTTGGTCCGCCAGCAGTTCTGTGACCCGGTCTTGTATATTGGATACAGAGGAGGAGGAGGCGAAGGAAGAAGTTGGAAAGATAGACATCGTAAACGTCAATGCGAAATCACGAAAATAGTGGCCACGTATGCATAAGTTACTCTTTCATGCCGATACACAGATATATAGTGGTCTTCGTTTTTTTTTATCCTTCCCACGATGCATTAACTGGTCTCGGTTTTGACATCAACAGGCGCCCACAGTCAAAGAAAAGCAAGTCATAAGAGGTACCTCCCAAGTAGATCATATTGGTTTCTGGTTCGTTCCGACAAACTACTCACATGCTCAGTGACAGTTGGGTGTTCATTATATGCATACACATATATACATGCATATATGTATATCTATACTTAGGGAGTATTGTAAACCATGCACTAGGACAGGAATTTTTCATCACAACTGCACATGTATGGTTTAGTTGTCTAATGGAAGAGCATAAGGCGACAGTATAGACCTCAGTTTCACTCAAATCACATAAGTTCCACTCCACCACACCCCACACCCCTCAAGATGAGACGAGCACAGAACAATGCTGAACGAACAGAGATGGGGGGCATGCTAAGTGACACTAATTGTTGACTATTTGTTCTATGAATGAAGACTGAGATTTACCGAACACTCCTAATGCATGCTCAAGATTATTCAGCATTACTGTTTGGGCTCGAACAAGTTTCTAGCTCTCTTTGAATAAAAAACCAAAATCATTGCCCACTCAGTACGAGGGTAGATGTGACTTAGAACATACATCAATTTTATTCGTATTACAACGGGTATCAAAGTATTTTTCCACTTGGTCGTATTGGTTTTCTATTTAACCTATAACGCAGAGATAGAAATGGATTGGGCATGGTTTCCTATACATTGCATCCTCTGAACGATAACCACAGGTGCAGAGAAAATATTTGTGTAGCTTTCATACATGAGGACAATTTTAACCGTATCTAGCTAATGAACTGAACCGACTGAATACTTTTGGGAGCAACTTGTTTACTTATTATATAACAAAGCTTTGTTTTCAATGAAAAGTCTTTCCCATTTTGTATGGAGAACCCTGATCAATCCAACATGACACTGTGGTACTCTCGAAATGAATTGCATAGTAGAAAGACGTCGAATCTGGCACTTGGTGGCGGTGGTGTTCAAGTAGTTATGGTCATAAAAACAACGGCTGAGTTCGAACCCCGTTGCAATCGCAGCCGCCCATCGTCCCTATTTCTGTATTTTCTCAGTCAGCCGGGATGATTATCCTAAGAGTTTAATGTACATTGATATACTCAATAAAACAAGAAAAGAAGTTAAATCGGTAGGTTTCCCTCATTTCGGCACCAAAAGAACAAGAACAATTTAACAGGACAACGGTTGTTTACCGATTGAATTCAAGCAGTACTCGCAATTGGGGACTGGTATATCCACATACACACACACACATGCGGGTCACGTAGCGCAAGAATGCAAGAATGGAAGTTGGTACCTCTAACTAGATCAACCACATCACACTTCAACAAAAGGAATCGGGGGCCGAAAGCAGAAAGTTAAACCAGAAATTTACTCAGTCAGTTGTTTGGTGATACCGAAAGCATCATGCTCGTAATGGTTGTCACACATAGTGAAGATTACATACCAAAATACCACTGGAACTATACCATAATGGATTACTCTTCATTATGAATGGATGATCACATATATATGCATGTATAATCACGCGAAGGATCCCATCAGATTTGGAACAGGCCACCAACCACCATTTGGTATTGACATGCGAGGAGCTTACGGTCGACTCGGTCGAAATAACGTCTTCATTAGGACGAAGTGACCACGCAGTTCTGCATTTCGGTTACATCTACCACGCCTCAATAGAAATACGCCTGAAAACCAACACACGCACCGTTATGGACTACAGTGAATTGCTGAACCTTGCTACTGTCAAACAATGGACACAACCAGAAGAGCAGCTAGATCCACTGGAGCCCTAGAAAAGATTCATTTAAACACTAACAGAACTCAACGGTCGACAAAAAAACAAGTCTGTCGGTACGTCGCCTACACAATTATTACGTATCCGTAGTCGAACCAAGAAATGGATGTCACAGAGGAATCTGGAAAACATTCGCACTGAAATACAGCGCAAAACTAATTAGGGTCGAGCCCAAGGGTTTTTGATTCGACCTGTTCACCGCTTGAGCCAACCAGACCAGATCACAAGGGATTAGTCTTTTTTCAGTCCGATGGTGGTCTAGGATGAGCGTAATAAAATGAAGGGTTGATAGGAAGCAATCTGTTTGGGATATACTTGGATGGGTCAAGTAGTTATGGCATCAGACCAACAGCCCCATCAACTCAGATGGGGATCTCGGTGTAGCCGGTTGGTTGAACAATACTAATGATTCCTCAAAAGGTCAAAAGGACTATACAGTACTATCAAGGCTGTTCAATAGTCAGTAAACTTTAACATTACATGGTAATTCTTTTATTACAAAACAACTAGTTTGATCAGTCTTATCGTGAAAACAAATTTAGAAATTGAAGAAAGCTTAACGGTAAAGCATCTAAAAAGGTTGGTTACATTCCGGTGTTACTTGTTGACCCCAAAATTGCAGTGTGTAACGGCACACTTGGAAACACATGTTTCACTCACGTGCGAACGAATGTCAAATCGATATTTTTCATCAAACCAGTTAGTTTGTAGCCAAAACATATCGGTTGATTTCTCATTTGATCACATTCTAGATAACATCGAACCGTAGTCAAACATTTTTTTCTGAACATGTGATGCATTCATTGTATAAATGAAGCGTGAGCTGAAAAGCTGGGAAGCACTGGATAGCCGTTCCAGCCTGGTTGGGTCTCATCATCATCGTCAACCCAACTGGGGATCGAACCCGAGAATTCACAGGTAGAATACAAACATGCTACCCATTTGATTACCGGACCGTTAATCAGACGTTTCATATTTGAATACACATTATATAGCACAACCCATTTTGCGAGCTTGTTGCGGGCCTCATGCCTCTCTCATCTCGGCACTAGCCTCCAGGATTATGACTCAGTTGGAAACTTTCACAACTTGACTATTTGTTGTCTGAAGTTGGTTCGAATCATTTATTAAATTTTGTGCAAAATGGAATGCATACTGGTGTGAATGACGTTCATGTTATTTCAACACGAAGGCTGGAAATTGGCAATACACCGTTCGTATTTGAATACGCATGCTAGGTGGGAAAAGTATCTACCTATTAACGTGAAACTGATGAGACAGGAAGCGCCCTTATGAATACAAATGGTGAAGCCGTCTCATTGTCTCACAGGTCATGTGTTTGAACTCCACTGCGGCCACCACCACCACCAATACCGCATATTCTCACTCGTTGAATGGCAGTCTCTGGTTGACCACAGTCCTAATTTTGAACACTGTTATGTTGTTTATCAAATATGTTTGGGCATAAAGTATTAAGCAGTGCTAATTTGAACCACGAATTCACGGTCGGAAAGTCGAAAAACTCATTTACAGCCTTTCACCTTCCACCTTCACTGTTATGGTGGGTTAAAACTGGTATCGGGTGTGCGAAAAATCACGGGCAAAAGACCTCATTTTTCAAAAAATGAGAAACACGTTTCGTTTACTGAAACCTGTAATTCCCTCACGCTGGTGGTCTCGGCCCCTGATGAAGTGGTCCACAAACCAGACCATGCATTCGGCTGCTTCTCTATTGCCTAAAACCAGTGATACAGAAAATAAACTGTAAGGAATCGTGTACAGAAGATACCGTTTTATTCCCACGTGTTTGAATAATGCTGCTCACCGATTTATGTGTTCTTCTACAAGGTGATTCAAAAAGGATGGTGTGGTAATAATATCATCGATGTTTCATAATCACTGACTGCATCAGGGGCTACTTATAAAATGTACTTTTCTACCCTTTATGGCTGATCGCACAGACGAGTGGATCGCAATAATAATGGGCCACTGCGACTTCTATCTTTAAACCCAGAGCCAATTAACATCATCTTATGAGCGAGACAGAAGTATGTTGGAAATTTGATCCAATTAATCCGTGTATATTCATAATAGATGAATGGTAATGTGAGTTCAATCGCTTCAACTCAAGATAACTTTTGCTACCGAATTCCCGTTAGCAAGTTCAAATTCACTGCAGACAGATTCTTTCAACGGGAATGCACTCCGGCCTCGCAACGTTCAGTAGAGTCGATGCTGATGTCCCACGGTTACCATGCTTGACACTCACTGGCAGACGAAAAAGATTTCTATCGGAGGACTCAGACTCAGACGGAGGGTGAGGAGTCCCTGGTAAACAGGGGGTTTGGTGGGTTGGGGGCCACAAAAGATTCGTAAAGCAGAAGAAACAAACTGCCATGACCAAAAAGATCCAGCCAGGTGTGAGCAATGTGTAACATGCGTCATTGATTAACTCGTATGCTACTGTCTAACACAATCTGCCTTGAAAATCCATTTCTGTTTTCAGCTCAAAATTTGCTGTGCAAATAGGGAATTTCCTTCTCGTACAATGCGACCGGGCAGTTTAAAACCATATAATGAAAAGAGGCACTCTTGCTGTTATGATGTATAGCCGCTCCATCCCCCCTCATCCTATTCCCATGAAAGAGTAATCAATGATCTCATTTTGAGGACCACTTGAACAATATTGAAAATGCAATCAGCATGATGTATCGATGTGTCTTGATTGCACTCAGAACCGCTGAATCACTGCTCAGATTTAACAAATGGAGAAATTTGCTTTATGCTCAGCACAGTTGATTACTCACTTTAAATATCCCCCGCCCCCCCCTCCCCACCAAAGTCGGTGGGAAGTGATGTGGAGTAAATTCGAGACAACACCCATTTGATTCCTTTGGGGTCGAGCAGCATACTTTAGGGTAACGCTATAAGGTTCATCTTCAATTTATCCCTATTGGTTGTGCACTAAGAGGCTGGAAACCGAGTGATAATTTTCGAGCTCGGATGACCAAAACGGTGACTTCATTTCCAGTGATATGTTCTCCAGTTTCAGCTTTTACAACCAATAACCGTGCCCTTTCGTGCGCTAGTTTGGTTGTTGTATTTCGGCCGCCCATTTGAATAAAAAAACAGATATAACTGCCCAGATAGCAAAACATATATCTGCCTTCTCTATTACTTCTTCAGTCAGTGTGAGGTTGGGGGCTAGATCAACCCGATCTTGTAACAACATTTTACACTTTGAAGGTACAAAACGCATACCTAACAGATACAGCAGCACTCAACCTATCCGGAAAAGCTTGCAATTTATCTGGATCTTTAATTAGTAGCACAATATCGTCTACAAACTTAAGATTAGATGGTCTTCCAGCTGGGAGCAAATCAATGCGGCTATCCTCACATGAGGATAGGGCCGTTTCAATAATTAAACCTATGACAAAGTCAAGTAGAAACGGAGAGAGAGGGCTATCCTAACGAACACTAATTTTTGTAGTGAACTGGAGTGAAAAAGTGCCATAAGCTCGGACTCGGCTTCGGTAGTTACCGTAAACAGATCGCAAAATTGGAATGAAAATTGAAATGAACTACTCGGGTACACCTTTCAGAGAGAAGCAGTACCAGGGTTTTGAGCCATCGAATGAGTCGAGAGCGATTTTTAGATTGAGGAAGAAGAAATGGTGGGTCTACGAAAGGACTGTCTGTGTTCTGCAATTCGACGAAGAGCGAAGATGTGGTCCATAAGTGAATTATTGCTGTCTCACCACTATGCCTCATTCACCGGAACCTGATCATGGATCTGTGAGCCACCTAATTCGAACTGTGGTAATTCTATTTAAAAAAACATATTTAGATCGGTGAATGAATTATTGTCCGAATACAAAACAAACTACTGCACTAATGATAACAAAACAAAATGAACAAACTTTTTGAAAGTTATTCACCCAGTGGCACATGCATTCCAGTTTATATCACTATATTCTTTAGGGTACTAGTTAGGCATACACTGATAAATCGAAATTCCAAGTTCATGACTGGAGGTTAGTCACATTTGTATCATCACTCACCTGCATTGTTTTGGGTAGTTAGAGGAGAGTGGCGAATACATTGCCGAATGCGGTAATGGCTACAGAAGGGTGAGTAGGTAATCTTGGGAACTTTCGGGGGGAGCTTAAAGGACCTTGTACAAGCGGATTATAAGATGAGTCTTCCTGTCCTATTTGATGGACGGCTACGAAACAACGACAGGTGGGGTGAATGCTTCAGCCCCATAAATCAAAGAGTTTCTCTCCACGAGGTGTGAAACAATCACTGTCCCGTTCAGTCGAGCAGGATGATTCTCGTGGACCAGTTCAGACAAACATCCACTCTAGTAGACAATACGGGTTGTCCCACAGGACTGTACCATTCCGCTTGCACAAAACCAGACTGGAAAAACGAGAACTTTATATTTGTGTTGCATGGATAGAAGCGTTGTGGAGATTGGTTACCCGGAAAGACTCTTGGATAGAAATTTAGGTCTCGTATATTGCCAAATTCATTATTGTTGAAAAGAAATCGGTATACTGTCTTGCACGTGTAAACGCACTTCGTAGTGCACTCTGCTAGAGGATACCGGTGTGCTTGTAACTCAACAACTAACCGCTTCCTTCTGCCTACCGGTTTCTACAAAATAATGTATACTGTTCACACAAGCGAACGAGTGCACTCGCAGGCACCTCCCGATTTGGTTGAACAACTGAGCGACTGAATCGAACATTATTTCGATTATTTCGTACTATGAGTAGTCCAATCAGATGATTGTTCCGGCCGAGACACTTTACCGCTTAGAAAAGGCATCTGGACCATAATAGGAATAGTTAAAATTCCTGAGCTCCCCAAATCCATTCCTAATAATACTCAACCTTGAATGGAATATATTAGTGAAAAATCACTCGGATGGTAGGTCCCATTGTTTTAAAGTCATCACATTGTGATGGTTGGGGCAACGTGCATAACAGTATAAAATAACTCACCTGTTAACAATGCTTCATAAATCATATTTAACGGTGTAGCCCAGAAATTGGAAACATGTCAACACACTCCACTCCTCGTCATGGGCATCTACCTTTTCTCGTAAGATGGAGGAAGACCCATCTAACCATGTGTAACTGCCCCTAAACGAGAGGTGCTCTAAACCCTGTTTTCCATCTTACTCTATTTATTTATAATTAATCACAGCCCATTCAGCGAAAATCCTAATGTTTGTGAGGACGTCGTCTGTTGATCGATGAATGGCTCAGTATGATGGATTAGTCGGAGAGATTGGCTATTATTCTCGATGAGTTGTCTGTGAAAGGCGCGGGTGAAATATTTGAGGGCTTCTTCAGGGAAAGTCAACAGTCGAAATTGAATGACATGAAACTGTAATATTGTGGAAAAATGCTATCAAACTTTGATGTCCATGAGAACCCCTAACAGCTGAATAGTATCAGTGAAAAAATGGAGGAACCCTAGTGAGAGTTCGTGCATCAATACCCTTCATATACAAACTTTATGTGGTGTAAATCGATAATTTGCTGGAGCAGAGACAAAAACTGTTTGTTAGTGCCTAACCAGGGAGAAGTCGTACAACGCAGTCCATGAGTATAATCTACTTGGGGATATCACAAGTCACTATCATATGAGAGAAAATTTTTTCATGTATTTTAGAATACCTTAAATGTTCTCAATTTTCTCTAATAGTAAGACATACGGCGGCTTTAAAAGTTTATGATCAGTTTAGCGGTACGCTACCGAATGCGTCCTCATGTTATGGATGATACAACGATATCTAAGCATGTAACCATCGATAGCCCTTTGTATTGCCTCATTGAATCAAAGGTCGAAGATAATGAACGGGATAGTGAGGTAGTAGTGATCACTCTCTCCAACAGAAAGCTAGAAATGCCTGGATAAAACATCGCGATTTGCGCGAAACTGTACCAGCACAACGTGATGTCATCATCCTCACTCGGCTGTCCTCCTAATAGCACTTGAGCTGAAGGTGTATCCTTAAAGATCAAGATCCGACAGTATTGGAATTTCACTTTATTTCCAAAATTCTTCGTTAAATTCGTTGAAGAATTCGGCCCATTCTCATTTAGAAAACGGGTACCTGAAAGGCAAATGAACACTTGCGAAGAATTGCAAAACAAAACATTGAAGAATTTAAAATAATGGTACTGGGAAACAAGGAATTCTTTAAGGCCATATCTCTTCAAAATAACGGCTTACAGAAATGCGATTTTGAACCCCATAATTGGTGTAGCACTATATCCAACTACCCTTTGTGTGTTTTTGTCAGCCACACACAAATGTATACAGAAGAGTTGGTGTTCCTCGAAGCAATCCTGAAGCCACCAATCACCACAGATTTGGATAACCACCAATCATCAGTTGCTGGTTAACATCACGTTCTGATTTCACCGATCCCCTGGAACCCAGATTCGTACCTATGAAGTTTCAAATTTCCCAGTTTGCCGCGGTTCTATGTTTAAATCAAATTGTACCATTTTTTCAAGAGGTTATCCATACTAATCACCGTCTTCAAGTTTCCTCGTCGACATCCTCGGTTTTGATGTCTCGAGTTTCGGGCTGGTTAGAGGGTGCAGCAACAAGATGAAACAGTTCACAACCAACGGATCGGAATGTACTCATTTTTCATCTATTTACCACCTGGTAAATGTTTATGGAAGGACTCATTTGTATCACTTGGGAAATTTGTCATCCACCTTCAAATACTGCCAAATCTGAAGTGATTTTTAATGATATCAGCACAGTTGAATTAGGTGTAACAAATTTTGGAATAGCTCAGTCATCCTTGCGAATTTCTGTGAACTCAAACGTTCATCAGTCTCAGCGGACATGTGTTGAGACTAGCTAACCAACAAAGTGGATTACGAAATGCATGCACGCATCACCCTTTTTTGGCTGGAACTCCCATCCACCCGATGCCATTTGTACTTTGAAGACGGTGATTTTTAAAGCTTTCGGGTATACACATGACACTTCAGGACCCACAAGTATACCGTAAACTCCAATAGTCTTCTTATCGGATCCAGATGAGTTCGTTCTGCACAAGCATGACAGTCATCACGAAATAATGAACTAATTTTCGAAGCACGTGAGGAAGCAGCCGGTAGGAACCAATGGGTGCACTGGCTTTGTGAATTCTTTTCCATAACCTGACGAAATTTTATTTCGATCCAAGTTCAATGAACTTCGTAGATGTGGAACAACAGACTCGGAACATTTTCTACAACAATGCACTGTGTTTAATCATGGTGTTTTTTAAAGGTATTTAGATTATTTCGTACTTTTCATAAGACAAGGTCGAGAATAAAATAAATGGGTTGATCACTTGAGACAACAGCTGTTTTGAAATTGGATTAATTATGTGCGGCTGTAAAGGTACAATACGCCCAATAATCCGATTAGAATTTACCATAACCTTTGAGAATAAACGGAAAACAAAAATAAATATGTATCATTTAACAGTTATCTTTTCTTCAACTGGAAAACCGGATTAGAAAACAGTTGTCAGTATGGTGACGCTAATCAGGTTTAGCCACTAATGTACACAAAGTCATTCATCAAATTCAAAAAGCTTTTTTGCTGACAACTGCTTTGACATTCTGTTCACCAGTGTCACCGATTTCGCACCTACTCTATTTCTCTCTCCTTCGCTCCTGCATCAACTATCGTATCTGGCTAATATTCCAATTTCTCAATGCTCAGTTGTGGGAAGCGTTATGTACGTGAACCCAAATCTGCTTCACTCCAATGACAGCAACCGTTACGAGCTGATATCATTCGGGAAATCGATAAGCTAATATAATGAATATTAATGACAACAATCAAGACCGGGAGGAGTATTGTGAGGATCAGCTGGTATACTGGGTTGATGTGGCAGATATATATGTATGTACCCCCTCGGATTCGTTATCCTCATGGACATATACCTGAGACAAGACAGTAACCTAATTACTGGTGCTACATCTGTCAAGACGATTAGATTATTATTCGTAGTAGTATTACTACTATTCGTGTTACTGTTATCAGCAGTATGCATGCATATGAACAGGCATGCTCCCCTCCCTCGGTTACGTGAGTCTTTATCAGAATAGGAAGGTGTTAATGTGAGAGGAGACTTTCCACCAGCCCAAAAGTAGACAAGAAAGTAGTTGGAGGCAGTGTCTATAATTCATCCTGCCTTGATACAGCAATAAAGCAAAATATTTTGGAAGTTTTAAATGCAATGTGCGATTCATGTAAGCTGCTGGAAACTAATCTCGTTCAATTTTATACCCATCTCTGGGGTTTGTAAGTCGATCTCATATACTGGTTACGTATTGACGAGTTGTGATACTCATTACAACAGAATACATGTATGTGTAATATTCTACCCCTTCCTATTCTATAATTTGATTCAAATAAAGTCGCAAGAATCTCCGCAACGGATCAAGTTTGATTTAGTCAGATCAAAGCAATCCCGTTTTGCCCCATCAGATGGGAGCTTTGCAGATTAGTTTTCAATTGATTCGTGCGTATTCGACCATCCAATGTGCAAAACATTATCTAATGAAGCCGAAAATGTGTGTGGGTGTTTCTCTATTCATATATAAAAGATTTGGGAATTGTTTTATTTTTTTGGGTGATTGAGAAATTTGCGGCTGCACGCGCAATGAGAGAGAGAGAGAAAGAACAACAACATCCAACAGCTTATAGACTAACAAAACTTCCTAATGGCTAATAAGTCTGGACAAGAGATTTACCCGATCGAGTGACAGATCAATGATTTCACTATCAGTTTGGCCCAACCCGTATTTGACACACAAACGTGTCTAAGTGAACAGTTAATCGATCATCGGGTCTGCTGTCCTCATAGACCTCGCCTCGGTAGAGTGTCGAAAATCGGATTAAATAGAACGCCACTTATCTATGGTACTCTTAACAAACCAAGGTGACTGTTTGCTTTGGGCTGACACATTTTTACACGTCAGCGGGCTGCTAACTAAGTTCTGTTTTGTTCCTCAATTGTTTCCTGGACCTCTTCCTCAAAGTTTCCATAACATCAAAATAATCATTTCTACTACCTTATACCGGTTCGTGTCGAAAATAGTTTTCTCCAACCTCACCTTGTCATTACCCACTACTCTCCGCACTCAATTGAGACAATTCTTCACGTTTTCATACACCCCTCCTCATCTTTGTTAAAAACAATTATCGGTGCGGTTGTAGCAGGGTGTCGCCCACGGTGGCTTGCACAAGCAAGCCACCGTGGGTTTCCCTACTCGAACCCGGTCACCAACACATCGCTCTAAAGGTACACAGATTTGTCTCACCTGGCGGTTCATTTGTTGTGTTTTCGTTACTACTACTTGTGTTGTTTTGGGGAATGAACCGATAGGACTTGGTAAATCAAAAGTGGCCTTCCATTTTATTTCTAATTAATTTTCCTGTTTTATTGTTTCAATGAGCCTCATTGATGTAGAGAATAAGTTCAATGAAATTAGTATATTTCGCTGTTGGTGCTTCATACATCTTTTTCAAATTAGTGTTTATGCAATGATAACAATCTAAGAACATAATTGTGTGAGTAGTTAGACGATGACAACCATGATTGTCTTCAGAAACCACGTTCATCATTTTAACACCTTTTCCTTACACATATCTAGGTCATACCTAGGTCACCGAAGATTAATATTTGTAATCATTAATTAACTATGCGGGAAGTGACTGCTTGGTAGCATACATTTAGTCCCTTTGTGAACACCTATGGTTCGAGACCCCGTAGGCTATCAGTAGTTACTGGTAGCAAGCCTATCTCTACGTGAAGTGAAAGCGTATTTTTGGTAGGTCAATCAACTCAAAGAAATAAAATAGTTACAGCAGGATTTAATTTTAATCGAATCTCTTTGATTCGTTTATCGTGTTATCCTGGTATTCTTTTCGGTCCAAGCAAATAGCATGTCCATTCCCAGGGTGACGATCACACTGTGAGAGAAGAGCACATAACAACCAAACAGTTTGGTTTCCAAACAAAACGTATATCAATAATGAGTATGATAACTAGGATCCATACACACACACACTCACTGAAAAATACATACTCATCAAAACGTGACTTCCAATTCACCATTTTACAGTCAACTGAAGTGGTCCATTGTTGAAGTCAGCAAATGGTCAAAAGTTTAACTAATGCACCCGGACAAGGCACCAGTATCCGAACGAAATGATATAATCTGCGCTGCTTTGTACCAATTGTCGAGGTTAGAACAAACCTAACGAATTAGCTAACGGTGATTTGTGAACACTGACTTGTTTAGAAGTTGCTAGGGACAAGTGGATGCATTCATTGATCCCCAGTCGCGCTAAGAATTATTTATGCTTCGGTTTGATCTCACCTTTTGGTTTTCTTTCCTCTACGGTATCGCTAAATAATTCCACTTATTGAGATGAGTTGGGAAGCGATTTTTAAGACTCGCTGCTTCTTATTTACACTAGCTCACCATGCGATAGTTTGTGAAACGTAATTGTTCTCAACTATCTACATTTTCCAAATTTTTAACCCAAACCACAAAACCTGGGAAAGGTTAACATTCAGCCAATAAATGCTTTCTATTGCTTTCAAAATGTATGGAGATTATTTCAATAGATAAATAAAAATGTCTTTTTACTTCCTCTTTTATTTATTGAATATACAAACGTACAGTCAACATTCAGGAAGGGGGGCCGCAGCCATACAAAGGCTGTCTGAGAAGACGGACGGCAGTGTAGCCGTTCGAACTCGGGATTCCCAGGTCATAAGTAAGTGACCTAACCACTTGGCCACCACCGCCGGAGATTATGATTTACATCGATTAATTGTTGATGGGACGGTTGAAGCCAATCCTCTCTCTCGCCCTAATCAATGCACAGAGCTAAGGCTTTCGCCTCTTTGCTTGTGTCTGCTGATATTCAGAATTCTTCCAATTTGATAGTCGGTAGTTGTTGAATATACATGGACCGCACAGGTTGTTTGCGACTAAATGTCTTTCAGACCTGGTCTTTACACATCATCCTCAATTTATTCAGTTAGTTGTAGACTATGGGGAAGCATCAGACTCGAGTGCGACTAAATAGATCATATCTACCAGCCCATCCCTGAATATAAACCCCAAACTACTCGCGTGTTAAAAGTGTGTGCTCCCAACTGTACCGGCTCACACAAAGGGTTATCAGATTCATTGATGAGTCCTCGGTGGAAACCAGTCAGAGTTTATTGTTTGCACCCAGTCAAGTAATAAAAATGTCAGAACATTGCGGTGTGCAAAACCTGGAGGGGGTCACACCGTATTCAGTGAATTCCAAGGATGGGTGCAATGTACGCGATGATTTTAGCTGAACAACCCGAGATATTCCTTCTTGTTTCCCGAAATATGTTTGCAAAATGGACTTCATTAGTGTCATTAAAAGAAATTTATTGTGATCAGAAACCCTATGAAATGGAAACCCTCGGAGCACCTCTCAGTAAGTTGTTCACTCATTTGTTCATTAAATCATTCATTCAATCAGTCAGTCAGTCAGTCAGTCAGTCAGTCAGTCAGCTGCAGTCAGTCAGTCAGTCAGTCAGTCAGTCAGTCAGCTGCAGTCAGCTGCAGTCAGTCAGTCAGTCAGTCAGTCAGTCAGTCAGTCAGTCAGTCAGTCAGTCAGCTGCAGTCAGTCAGTCAGTCAGTCAGTCAATCAGTCAGC
This sequence comes from Echinostoma caproni, assembly GCA_900618425.1. Classification (NCBI taxonomy): domain Eukaryota; kingdom Metazoa; phylum Platyhelminthes; class Trematoda; order Plagiorchiida; family Echinostomatidae; genus Echinostoma; species Echinostoma caproni. Next base: position 59,355 of record UZAN01041051.1, read on the forward strand.
TGCAGTCAGTCAGTCGGTCAGATAAACAGACAGGCATACAGACAGTATACGCAATCGTGAAGGTTGCACATCCCTGTGTCGGGTTTATTTCAACTTTCTTTCAACTTGCCATTACGTTTGACAAATTTGAGAGGTAAATCTAAGAGGTGGAAATCTGATAGCAGCACCAAAATCACGAAACGAAATGCAGGTAAATTAAATGGGCCCGGAAATTTATTTGATGCATAAGCGTCACCATTTACGATATTTAGTGTCGTCAACTACAAATTGGACGTCCTGATAAGTTTCGGAGCTCAAAATAGCTTCTTGTGATGACTAAAGGAATAAATTAATCTGATCAACTCCCAGACAATTGAGTGAACATTTAGGTTTTCTATTTGTGAACGGGGACCCGGATTCGATCATTAAACTGAGTTGATGGATGCATTTGTTTATTTACCACCTGACGAGATTGAAAATCGATTGTACCATGATCACCGCAGTTCATCTCAAACTCACATTTCCTTCTGTACATGAAGCGTCATTCTGATAAACATTGCGTTTACCTGTCCGTTTTTAGTCAAAGAGTAGCCACTGGAGAGAGAGACGTGATCCATGTGTTGATCCTATGATATGAGTTTTACTCCTCGGAAGTTCATTGATGACTTCAGGCATGTGCTTCGCGATGAAATTATGCATGAGGACCGAGAAGGAGCACTGGATAACTGATTCATTGTTGTTTGAACTGGTCAGCAGTGCATGCTACATTTTTGTTTACTCTCCGAGACTCGGACTACGAATCTCTAAATTTACGAGTCGAAATCCGCACTGCTGAAATACACGGTTGATGAGTGACTACCTGAGCATATGAATTAATTTACCGTGATTTCATTTTATCCCAGGTGAATTCATGAAATTCGGTGTTTGTGTGTACTGTTTTTCTTATGTGGACCTTGTCCCAGGGAGTTAAGTGCTGCTGTTTTTCGGCTATTACACACAATTTGACAATGAGACAAATATCGTCATTTGTGTGTGCTACATGTACATGCACACTGCACTGAAGCAGAATAATCTACTCGCATTTATTTCATTTTCAGATGGGGTTTCGTTTCAAAAAGATTTTGGCGCAGACAATCATCCTTATAAATGATCGCATGGGAAATAGTAAAACCCAAGCAGCTGTCTTACCCGACTTAAATTTATTCCTATTAGCATATCCATCAGAACTCTGATATTTGAAGAACACGCGGGTGGGATTGCCTGAAACCGCAGATATAATATTACAATGACTATTATCATCATCGTCAACATAATAATAATAATAATAATAATAATAATAATAATAATAATAATAAACCGAGTCATCAGCACCGTTATCTAACTATCCGTAACCATCTCGATGACCGCCATGAATTCCATCTTCTCTGTGTTCTCCTAGAGATGTGGATACTAGAGACACCAGAGAATTTCTCGAGGTTTGGCACCCTTCAATCAACTCAATAAACAGGCAGTGTCATCTTACAGTGAAATACACGGAAGCGAACTGCACTGATCGCTACCAAACTCGCAATGCATATGCACTGGGGTTCGAGGGCCGGGTACCACTGGGTCGTCCAGCCACTAAGCAGGAGAACGATTAGAGTTATCAACCAAAGCCTTTAGTTCTGACAAGAACCTAACCGCAAGGCAGCGGATACAACGAAGTGGAAGCCCATTTACTTGGATCGATTACCCCTGCACCATTTTTTACAGACAGAAATACAAATTCAAGTCGAACCCCAACCTGGGGGACTAGGAGACTGGACTTCGTCTGGCCTCTACCCATCGACCTTCCAGGCATGATAAGATCTCCTGGCTTGGGTCAAGGAGGTGCACAAGCCATCACACCACGTCAGGATGCAGTCTCGTCGTGAACTGGATCACGTGTACATACCAATGCAACTCAAGGACCAATGACGCAATAAAAAAGGTCACACCGTGACCTGAGAACGGACAGAAACTGCAACCAGGACGAAAGGACAACCTCCTACCCTCCCACCCTCACCCCTCGCACCAATTCAACGGCGAACCGAGTTGAACACAGTGAGAACAAAGGACAAGGCGGAGAAGAAAACATATATAAACGAACGGGTACAGGTAGAACACTGCCAC
>UZAN01041052.1:19252-44148 GCA_900618425.1 Echinostoma caproni
ATGCTTTTACCCATGAAGGGTTTTTTCCGTTCCTTTTGTGCCAAAAATTATCATACTTTTTATGCCTACCGCTGACTAACTTTTTCCAAAGCTCGGTGCTAATATTTGCCGTACTTCTTTCAATGCAGCCTTTAGTTCAGAAATGGAACTATGATTCCTGGGATTCTGGTCAAGAATCCAAAATTTTCAATCGTGTTGAACTCGGGTCTGGGATCAATTCAACTCAAGGATCACTCGGAAACCTAAATTCTACAAAGAAATAGCATGCATTTATGCGATAAGATGTGTTCGTTAGCGCGTTTTCTTTAAAAAACGATCTCCTTTGCGCCTTGTTTTTCCCGAAGAACAAGCTCAAACTATCTTGTTCATTTTCATTGATCGTTGCATTTAGATTACTGTCCAGGATTGTCGACTAATTGAACCAGTTATGGAATAGACAACCCGCATCACTATTTTTCGTGATAGCATGTCAATGAAAACTATCCGAACCGTTTAGGTTGAACATTTTTTCATTGCTAAACATCATTCTCTACTATTGGCGCTTCCAACATATTGGTCCACCGCAACGAATGCTGATTCAGAAAACCATCCGCATCATCTTCTCGTACTTCGGTGAGAAGATTTTTCAGTGTCCGCTACACAGTTATTGTTGAGGTCGCCAATCCCAAACCCATCTGAACTAAACGGGTACGAATTATTCTGTTGGTTGCAGATCGGCCAAACAGTGACTTATCGTTTCAGTCAAACTCTCGGACGTTCTTGCATAGTAACACTACTTTCCATTTTAAACTCCCTTCCCTTTTCCCATGTACAGGCCTTATTTTGTTTTATTACCATCTATCATGAGACCTCATACAACCTCGGATGTAGCACAATTTCTGATAAGTTCTGTCGTGAGCTTGCTCTTTGTAAAGCTTCATACTGCAGTTTCCCATACAAGTGTCAAACGCTCGTCACTAACTTTGTTCTCTATCCGATATATTTATTACTCGAGACCCAAGCGATAAGACTAATTGACTGATTTTGTTACGCGTCACCGCTCAGCCCGTTTAAGGTCCTAAACTTGTTTTCAGCCGAACTTCCGGAACTCAAGGTCATCAGACGACTAGGAACATCTGTTTTCCACATTCAAACGAACGCGTCAACAATCCATATGTTAATGCGTAGCCGGTTGGAAATCAACAATGTTTTTATCTCTATTTGTGACAGGTTGCTACTTGTTGCAATCGTTGAAACAACAGAAGAAAATATGACTGTTGTCCATAGATTTTCAAAGTTTAGGAAACAAATAACTGTCTGTGGCCTCAGAGCAAATCGTCGAATTCAAACTGACACCTGAATGGCCTTGAAGTCACAAAATACAAACAAAATGTGTAGGTGTCATGTAACAACCATGGGTGGATCGTTCCTATAACTTAATCGTGATTTGGATACATTGTTGAATGGTTGTACCTTAGAGTAAGGTTGTAGCGTTCTTCAAGCTGAGAATGCTGCTTATTCTTGTTCTGCAGTCATAATAGGTAACTTTATCAAGGCCAATTCGGGAAGGCGTCAGTCCATAGTGCGATCGGATATATCGATCCGAGGTTAGAACTGACTGCTTTCGTCCCTTCAAACCAGTTGATCAATCGTGTATTTTTGCTAGCCATGTTGTCCCACTCTGTCCACTGGTAGAGTTGCTGTCTGGGATCAACTTTGAACTCTGTTACAACCGGTTTTTAGGTGAGGCAGTTCTAGGTCAACAATACTTTCTTCGATGGTGATAAATGCGATTCATTTCTACATGTTTGTTCACACTGTCGCATCTGGAATGTTATGCTTTAATGAGGAGATAACATTGACTAACAGAATTCAAGGGACTATAGTAGTCAGTTTCAACCTCGGATGTAAATTATATTTGTCCGGTCACAATGTGGACTGGGGCTTCCCCGAATTGGCACTGATGTTGTTGCCTAACCTGGTTACGAAACATCGACAAGCAGCATTCCTAATTCCGAGAACTCTTCAACACTAACATTTGTACTACAATCGTTGAAACACTTCTATTTTTATTAATGTGCCAAATTTCCATGGCTTTTCTCTTTATTAATATCTTTAGTTTTCACTATATCGCAAATGAGGTATTCATTACACTAACCAAATTAGATGGAAAAGATAAATCGCGAGCATTATAAATCCACGAATAATTTATGTTCGGATTAAGACAATGGATTTTTCGTGACCAAAATGATATTTAAGGATTAGGCATGATAAACGTTCCGATATATTCTTAGATATGCCGGACAGCTACCAAACATCAAAAATTGAACATTTGACACTCAAAGGTTATCGAGTTCTCCGTCTACTCTACAATTTTCAGTGAGCAGTTGCAATTGCTGATTTCGAAAAGTTAAACTATGTAGGTAAATTCATGCAAATCTTCAACCAACTCAAATGTTGACAGGACTAGTCCAAAAATCCTTGTGATCTGAATGGGAACCAATCGCCACCAAGGTCAAATAAGGTATGTCAACGTCAATTCTTGGTCTGCAATCTCATCTAGACATGCAAGCAGGGATTTGTACAAATTAAAGTACACAAAGCTGATGTGCTGCGCTATATGAAATCGATCAATGATCGGCGTATAAACCTATTTTTGAATGTAAAATACCATCGATTACCATTATTCAGCACATCAGGTGTATTTATTGACTCTGTTTGCATGGCCGAGGATACAGCAGTCTAAGGATTAAACTGTTTGGCTAAAATGCTGTACTAATCGCGTTTTTAGGCATTTCTATTTGTTTCAACTTGTTTTTAATCATTTATTTGAATTTTTAAATGATATGTTTCTAGTCCTTCTCACATCTGAACCCTTGTCAAAGATAAATCGTTCCTAATTCAACTGAATTATGCAAACGGAAAACGTTTCGAGATTTGTGATGACCAGAAACAGCACAGGCTGCTTTTGTCTGACGGTCTGTAATAAACTATTTCCGAGAGAACAATGATCTATATTTCACAGTTTGTACGATGATATATCACAATAATTTACCATGGACCAAACAATGAAAGGTCCGGTATTATTTCCCCACATAAAAGGAGAAGAAAGATGAAAACAACGAGAAATTAGAAATTTTCTTCTATCGAACTCCGATTTAGAATTTTCTTCCTCCACCAAAAAATACAAAAGCTTCAGTTTATGCTTTAGACTAGTTCTTCAGTGGCTAATGGAGATTTGTAGTCGCTTGCCGTATTTGACAATGCAGATCGAGATTCACCTTACACGCCAGAGAGGATGATTTAATTTTCGGGATAGCTCCAGCTGTAGTTGTGACTGTCTGGAGCAAGATGGTTACCTAATTCTATTTTGGTTCACAGATCACAATTATTGCTTTCAGAGGGATTTATTTATTGTACACGCCGCATTCACATTCAGAGTATCAAATATCGCTTTGATGCGTGTTGTTAGAAACCACAACATATACAGTGATCCTATCCCAGCTGGAAGAGGGAATCAGTGGGTACCACGTTGAAAGCGTATGATAAATAGTTGGCGGTTTCCTCCAATCGAGTAGTTTCAGCAAGTTTCTTCAAGCAAACTTTTAGCCCTCTCGACTCATTTGAATATTCGATTAACTATCACAATTCTTTTGATGTGTAATTCAGTCCAGCTGAGCCGTAGTACCCGTTCATTAATTCAGCGAAATAGGATGCAAAATGTATAGAACCACATTGCACTTAATATCCTTTTTCTCGGTTTCAGGACCTCCGTTTTCAAGAAGTCAGAGAACAAGGACAATACTCAATGTAGACAGTTATGAAAAAACATGGATGTTATAGACAACGAAATAAAATACGGACGACCATGAGATCATTGGACAGACACCTCAACACGAATGAAAGAAACATCACTGACGTGTGTGTGTATGGGCAAAAGATCACAATAGAGATAGACCAAGATGTGATAGAGTAATCATTGTTTCTCTTCAGCGGACACAAAGCGTCTGTGTCACGGTTCACTCAGTTGATAACACTGCGATGCGCCCGTCGGTAAGAGGAATATCTGTGAATGAAGAGTATCGATGGAATTAATTACAAAGCAGTGTACAGAAGCTTTTGCTTGTGATCTGATTCTGATCGACTGGTCGAAGGGCCATATCCCTTGTTGAACTCAGTTTAAAAAGATAAACATAAAGTAAACAGATGTGCAGTACTTCAGGGAATGCTATTCATTCTTTTTGATCCGTAGTTTATCTCAACTAACTCCCTATTCGTCATTCTATTCTAAAAGACACAGACCGTCGTATCAGTCTGATAATCGTCAGTTTTCTAGTGTCCCTACATACCTTCACATAAAATCTAATAAATCGAAGCTCGCTCTGAGGCATTCCAAGTTCTTTTTCAATGCAATATACACGCCTCATGTCTGTACCTCTGGCCTTTTATCGAACATCCACTCTATCGACGTTTTACAGATGTGCCGTGATATAATTTTGAAGACGCATTCTCCAGAGTGGTCATCTCTGAACCATTCCCGATGGAAATACGCAGGTTGTAGGTTGTGTCAATTTCGTCTATCCAGAATCGGAGGCTGAAACAAGTGAAGCGCATCAGCTCTTCTGGTCTGGTGTATTTTTTCAATCGGTCTAAAATTGTTGCCTTATAGTTTTCTCAAGCCTTGCAAGTTGATTCCATGTTTATCAGCTGTCAAGACCCGGATTTCCGTAATTATGATGTGTTCCTCTGATTACTTCTCGTGAGAATCAATTCGAATGTTTGATTGGACTCGTTTGTGGTACTCTGGTCTTCAGATTTGCTCATTCACTTGTAGTTTACGGAAAGTCTTTAAACCAAAACTATGGTTCTCTATTCGTCACGCATCCTAACGGACAAATGTAAGTTTTGGGTTTTATTCCTAAGGATTAAGTTAACTTCCCATATGTTGGATGCATATTTTACGGAGGGGGTGGGGTGGGGTGGGGGGGGGGGGGGGAGGGAAGGGACAAGAAGACCATATAGCCTCGGGAGCGTTTGCAAATCGAATGAGCTCACACAAAAAATAACATTTCGGATTGATATAGTTCCGAGTCAAGGGTTTTAGCCTCAAAACTCGATCGTTCATGTTTCGAGTTCGAGCCCGGATACATGTTAATGAGTCGATGCAAGGAAGAAACAGGTGTGCAGGGCTTTTTGCCATTGACCTCACACAGACATACACCGCAACAATAACTGGGTAGTATAATGTAGAGAAAACAGTCAACATCAAACATAGTGACCTTGGATAAAACAACTCTCTACGGCAGTAGAGTTTCGGACCATTGCAAGTGCACATAGTTTTGGAAGATCTTGATACCGTATGAAAAATATAAGAAAAATACTGGATAAACGAAACCAGAGGCAATCGGCATTATATAAGTAGCTTAACTGAATCAGCATTTACAAGCATATGATGAAACCAAGCTGCAAATTTTCAAGTAAAGAGAACTCATAATCAAAGTTGCTTGCTTCTTAAGACTCATCTATGTTCCTTCACCTGAGAACTAGTTTGTATCTGGGTTCCAAGAAACCTTGGCATATCATCAGTAGAGATGCGAGAGGAACAATTAGAAAATACATCACACCTAAACCTGCCTAGTCACTGAGCTGAAAAATCTAGTCTCTTCAAAACTGCCGCAATTCATCAACTCGTTTGAGCAAATTTGATTTCCCGATTCACAAAGAGAAGAAGCACTGAACAGCGACCGCACATCATCTGGGAAGTATGACTCAATAGAGTGTCTGACACTCGAGCGGGAGTTTGAATCTCAATGATGTTTAGGTCGATGGGGCTGGGGGCATTCAGTGCTGATAAGAGCCAATAAATAGATAAAATTATATACATCATCTCCCTGAAGAGTGTCAGCTGGCTCAGAATGAGTGTTTTTTCGTAAATAACAATGCATTTTCCTGATTGGAAAACTGTTTTACAGAAGGAATTCCAAGAAAAAAAGCAAACGGCACTGTTTCGAAACCGTTAGTGAATAATTCTGGAGACCTTCAGGGTGCTGCGCTTTCTCCGCACATTCACTAATGACTTCTCCTCTCTCGCCCGCCAAGACCGTTATACATGCAGATGACGTGATCTTATGTCCAGCCATTTCAAACCAATTTAACATAGGACATTTTCTGACAGTGTATTATAAGTGTGATTATTCTCGAACCAATCCGGTCTCCAGTAGGATGCTTTCAAATACTTTGAATGTCTTGAGTATCCCTTGGGACCCTCAGTCATCAATTTTTAGTCATTATCAAAACACACACAAACAAATAACCAGGAGTCATCGTAGCGAGCAATTTGCGGTGTTCCTCTCATATGCTAGCCTGTGTTGGTAGATTTCATCGGATATCCTTCCAGATACACAAGCTACAACAACTTAGAGTAAAGCATGAAATTATATGTTCCTTTGTTTATCAATGCCTTTTCCAGTCACTTCATTCTTCGCCGGTTATTTTCACAGGATTACTTAAAAAGAATTTCATTACCCTTCGCCACAGTTTGGCAATTATTAGGCATGTTTTTTCTTTTTCCCGCGTAAACTCTAATCACAAAATGGTGTGGTTTTTATGTTACTTCATTTGGGAATTTCGCCCAAAACGATCCCATCTCGATTTTCTGCTTGCCGTTCCCACGCTACAGCCCGATGCATTTATCGCTGCTCATCCTCTTGCACAACAATTTATCGCATTTCAACGGTACCCTATTTGGCTTGTATTCTCACCGAAAAGAGTAAGAGCATAAAAGAACCAATTTTAAATCTACAAGCATGATCTTTTGTTTAAGTTTCATCATTGTGTTAAATGACATTTTCGATGGAGATGTAGGTATAGTCGGTTGCAAATGTCATTAAAATACAATAGAGGAGACCAAAACTACATTTTGTGATGAGGGTTTCAATAACAGAATGTTAAAAAGCGGTTCACCTTACTAATCTTGAAAATCCCCAGTTTCTTTAAGGGTACTCGAGACTTCAATCTCGGAATTCGGTCAATGAGTATATCTCCTAAAGCATCTGCAAGGGAAGTCCTACTCACTGTTTTCACTAAAATAATAATTCGAAAATCCTATATCCAGGGCTACAGTCGGGTTGATAAGTCACAGAGAAGCTCATTTGGAGTAGCTTGAAAGCTCTGCATGCAAAACTCCCAGGAGGAGTATGAACCAACTCCAGAAAATAAAAAAAAACTGTTTTCCCGTCACAAATTTGAACAGAAGAGTCAGGAACATGGGTCTGCACAATGTATTAATGGTCATCGAATAACCGAACACACCCCAGTGTGGCTTAGGAAAGCAATGAACGACAAGTTTGTAACCGTTACGTCATCGGTTGCTCAGAAAAATACTTATATCTTCAATAACACAACATTTATTCGATAAAAACATTGTCACTCCAAAACGCATTCCGGATCATCTACAACACATCGAACACAAAGCTACTGAAATTTGCCGAGGATCTAGCCATTCATACTCTCAAACCCAATATATGCAAACAACGTGAATGGATAGTCACATTAGCTTTGCCTTGGTGATTGACCCCGACCCTCCCTCGTCCTCCTTTTTTGTGTTGTTGTGTCGTGTTGTCCGTGGTGATTAGCAATCTTGTCTTCGTCTCACAGTTATGGTCTCACTGAATATAAAAATCACTTTGACTGCAGTATGCACGTGTACAGATGCAGCGAAACGATCATGAAAACATTCTGCAAAACCAAGATTCAGACTTCTCTGTTCATACTCCAGAAGAGTCTGATCACACTTGGACGATGAGCCATATCAGACATCACAAATAAGAGAACCACACTGGAAGAAAGCATCCGACTGACTGGACACTGGCCCCCGAAAGATTACGGTTTTTACACCACCCCGCTAGCTTGCTGTTCAGGTCATGGTTAACCCAAGGTTCGAGTTGTGTATTCGATAACCAGGCAATAATCCACCCTCACACAAACCACAGATTTATTTCGTTGATACTAAGGTTCTTCAATCACGGTGCATTTTGCGTCCGGTCTAAACCCAAACAAGCAGCGTATATGTGCATGTAACGAAATCTCTGAATGGAGATCCAAACTCTGTCATCGCTATGAAATTTAGGTGGTAGATAGGTTTACTGTCATGGAATTGATTGTCATACATGTTCCATTGGGGCTTATGTAATTCATTATTCTTAACCCTAAGGATTGCAAGAGTGGGCGCGAGCAAAACACGTGATTGTTCATCTTTGTTCAGTTGAGATCAGCATGTTTGGTTCAATTTGTTTTTGGCACACATTTAACCATACTTAAAGTGAGCGAAGTTTTATACCAGTCCAGTTGTTCGATGAATGAGATTTCGATCAGCTTTTCTGGTCTCGATTGTACAGTCCTATTTGTTTACCACGTGCGATGGCGCATGCGTTCAAAGTGAGAGTAAGACATTGGAATTTGCTCCGGGGACTGGAATAATGTGAATCACTGGGACGATGTTACGTTGATAGGAATGTAGAAATAAACGCGGTCAAGGTCAAAGCATACCACAAACTTTCTAGTGGACTTATAATGTTGTTAAACGTGAAGCGTTCTCACAGTTAGGAAAATATCTTTTACCCAACAATAATGGTTGTGTGAAGTTGTCATTAGCTAGAATAAAGTTGTATCTTGCCTACTCAATACGCTGTTGACCAAGGTAAAAGGGAGCAGACAGATATATATTTTTTCAGTAGTTTACTATTCCTCACTATTCCAGTTTCATTTCACATGATGAAAGACTCATTTAATGAGATTAATTATGCCCAGAGTTGGACTGATATAAATTAGAACTATTTTACTACCTGAGATTACTTCTCGGAATTGATGACTATCCTCATTATTGGTCTGATTGAGGATATTACGAGGAGAAACAAGTATGCTTCACTTGAGAACATAGAAATCCGAGCGAGGTAAATATTACTTGAGAAGTCGAAGCGGTTGTCCTGTGAATAAAAATACGCTCAAATAAGAATACAATAGGAATAGAATTTCTAAATGGAATGCATTAGATGGAATCCTCTTTAATAAGGAGAAGCAAACACAGATGGCTATGCAACCAATCGAGGTGAATTTCAGGTTTCATGGGTGTACAAAATACGTTGGAATATCCGTTGATCGGTAACCCGAAATATAGCTGGGTTAAGTAAGTTGTAAACTGATAAAAAGAAAACTTGTAACCCATAGTTTGGTAAGGGCGTGGCAGAGCGGAGGGGATTCACAGCCTGTGTTTTTGAAGCTCCGTTGATCTTGGCGTGACAGGACTGGTCGCAACTTCCAACGTCATCATCGTGCAACAGAGGCAACGATCAGACTCGCGTTCTAAGTCAGCTTTAATCAGGTTTTTCCGCGCACACAGTGATACGTTTAACAGCCTATTTGCTATCGACTTCGCAATTGTTATTGGTGTTGTACCACGAGCTTCAATCTATTTGAATTTACTTAATAATAACTTTAAACTTGCTGTTATCAAATTGATGCCCTTTGTTCACCAGGTGGGCTGCTACAACACGTCCAACTGTTTTGATACATTAAGAACTCAGACAGGTCGAACTGCATTCTTTGGTTTCATGTCGCAGCTACCTTGTGCTTCAATTTACATAACTCACTACACAGAAAGAAGTGAACGAATAGGTAACCCCTGATGAGTTGGGGGAGAGGCAATTTATCTTTGAGATTCGTCTGTGGTGTTGGCCTACTGGTCAACGTTACCGGTGGAGCAGCGATTGTATAGGTGCGAAAAAAAGCCGACATCATTTTAGCATTTTACTCTTCACGCTACTTTTAAAAGGCGATCGTGAGAACAAATCTTTTCTCTCACATAATATTGTTTCTCTCGATAGTAGTCTTTCTGTAATGGTTTTCTTAGTGAACGTTTCTGAAAATGTTCGATTGTTTTGAATTGCGTGCCTGATCCTTTGTTGTTCAGTTGGAGTGGATTTAGCCGACTCTATAGATCGAGAGATCGAGATTGCACGAGATTTCTCCCGCACTTGATGACCAAATCTATGTATTGACGGTCCCAATTTGGTTATTGGTGGTTAGAACGGTGTAATTATCTATATTATTTTTTTATCTTGACGTCGAGAAAAACGGAATTAGTTTTCCCTTTCATTTAGGATGCGACACCAATGGCATCGTGGGTTTGGTTAAAAAGCTCCAATATCATGTTAGGTAAAACGTTATTTTGAAGTATAAAAATGTTGTCAGTATTATAGTGCATATTGATATATTGATTACTTTACAAATTTAAGATGACGATATCTGCCAGCCGTGCTCTCTCCTCCTGAACTACTTCCTCAGTTCTGCCCTCTGAAAGTTCCGCCAGCGATGAGTAATCTTTTCTTGCACATACCTAACACTATACTTTAAAGTAGATCAACTATATCGGAGTCATGGTTATAATATACTTTTGAACACAATACTCAGCACAACATCAAGAGTACAATTTTTAACTGAAATGTAAGCATATCCCAGCTTACAAAAGTTATACAAATACAAGACTTCTGAAGTTGAAACATTACGCCGCCAAGGCCTCGGGTAGCTATACTGATAACAGCAAAACGAAACGCAAGAAAGCGATCGGCAACACATCTAATACCATATTTACAAAGTGGCTTTGCTCACCCAGGTCAGCTGACTGTCAAATGCAAGGGTTGCCCATCTAGACCATTCAATAGTGGTTTATCACCGTTAGATTGAACCACAATCTTTTCTTCGAAGTCCTCCTTGAACACTGCGGTCACGGGGATTGGATCTTTTTGGAGAAGCTGGCGTTTTGCACACCAGAAGTGCACTGTGAGAATGCACGTGGCGTGACTCATGACATTGATTACAGTGCGTAGACGATCACTAACAAGGGGAGTAGAATTGTACAGAGTGCATGAGGAAATCGTAGGCGAGAAATTGAATAAATATCCCGGTTGCAATATTTTGAATAGGCTTGTCCATACACCACTCAGTCGAGTGAGAGTTCATAGCACAGTAGTTTACTTCACTTTGTGAATCGAGTTTAACTTTTTCTGAGCGTACGTGGAACTGAGAGCAAAAATTAATAAAACTAATCTATTTGAAAATGAGAAAAAATGAATAATTAAAAAAGGGAATAACTATATTAGCCTGTAGGAGATTTATGTGGAACCTAATACTTGTTAGTTTAAGTGGGAGTCATGTGGGCTGCTGGTGGATTACAATATATATTTGTCCGGCATGCCAAGCTGCAAAACTGTGCCTAATTGTGAAATTGGAATCGAAAGCTTGTATATCAGAGCTAAGGAATGACTAGGGTATGGTAATCATAAGAACTAGTGTGGAGAGCACACAGCCATGTAATTCACGTGTTCCAGGGAATAGGAAAACAATAGCAACAACAAAACAATAAGAAATAACATTCGCTATATGGTGAATTGATAAACGGAAACGGGGTAGGTTTTGCAGAGTAATTTGTCACAAAATCGGCCGATTACTATTAGCAGTTGGCAGCAGTGTTCATCTGTCGACACTGTCGAGGATTGAATCGGAACAAGATAAGTTATTCATTCAATACTAACCAGGGTAATTCACTTTTGGTTCCTGTGAAATTGCTTCTTCCTAACAACAATGATATGGTAATGATATCGAAATAGTATATGCACCTAAAAGAATAATTTTACCAGGGCTGGATGCAATGTGTTTGGTGGGCTCAACATTTGCTCAAAATATCAGCAGCTGAAGCAACTAATCAGTGCTTTCAGTGGCACTTAACTAGGTGTACTCGGTGCTGAGATTCAAGACGTAGCGCGATGAAGTTGCCACTGATTTTTCCGCCTATCAGCATCGCCAAATATTTTCTAGTGTCCTTGATAGTTTTGATGTTATGCCCACAAGTGTGGAGGGCATGTTACACCTAAATTACGGCGCTTCTAAATAGTTCTCGTATTACGTTTATGTGATTGCACTGGTTGTACAAACTGAACTGAGCTGATTTCAACTCTTGTGATACAGTGCGTAAGATCTGATATATTGGCGTGATAAATTTCGAATGAATGCTTCTATTTCCACCTTCTTATTACCATGATGAAAGTCTTGTTCGAAATTTAGTCATCCGTACTGCTTGTGATCTTCTACTTAATTACGCAAAATCACATTTCATCTAGGTGAGTAAAGCTAGCCGTGATGGTGTAAAACACCGAACGCCTGCAAAATTAGAAACGTCAGAGAAATATATTCTGGCAAAGCATGGCTGTTGACTTGCTTTCAAGTACAGAATGCTAATCAGAATTCGCAATGTTTTTTTGGTGGTTTTTGTTTTGTTAATGTTGACCTCCCCGTTAGTGTGGATGATAGAAGGCAATTTGTGAGGGACTTTTATGTTGTAATTCGGCTGTTTCTGTTGAACAGAATACGTCACTCTGTGGTCAAACGCATATCGCTCCGCGATCATATCCGGTCAATCTCATTAGCTATTCGGTGAATGAGACTAGTGAGAAGGAACCAGCAGTGGGGCAGTGATTGTCGAACCTCATGCCGATTTGGAGTAGTATCTTATGTGAAAAACTAGAGTCACATTCCTTACCCGGAAAGAGCTTATGTGATTTTCTATTAGTTGAAAAATAACTTCACGAAGAACCCCAAGAGTATTTCTGTTGAAAGTATCTTTTTGATGACGTCAAAGCTTTGCCGGACCAGGTGTTTCCCAACATAACGTTAAAGGAAACCGTGCGTCCTTATCACCCCTATCTACTTGAACTTTCTTTATACTCTCTGCGAACCTCTGATTTACTGCAATTTTTTGAAAATTTTAATTGCTTGAGATTTACTGAAATTTACTGAAACTAATAGCAACGAAATAACCCTTAGGTGTGGCATATAATCAACCAGCCCGACGTAGTTCTTGCACATATGTACTCAGGAGCGATGCGAGAACGCAAAGTTGGGTATTGACATACGAAGCGAAAATACATAAGAACAGGACTTGAAAAAAAGAAAGAACTCTATTTTATAGAAGTACGCAAAATCCGACTGAGTTTAGGACTGAAGAGTGTAAAATTCGATGAATCGCATTCAGTAGAAATTCCATTTTCTACAGAGTGTCAGATCCGAACAATGTTCGGAGTGTATCTACCCTTTGCACTATGTCCGGTATCCATAGGAATGATTAAAAGAAACCAAATGAAGTACGTCACTGATAGCTTCTACTTACAACTTTCTAGCAATTCATATTCGATAGTCGAATTTTGGGAAATTTCTAGTTACAAGCAGACTGGTTTTCGGGCGGTATAAGACCGCTCCTATTTCCAATCAATGCTTAACGCAGACAGACGAGGAAAACTAGTAAACAGCATTGCAACACGGGGTAAGTGTTTTCCAAAATCGATGAGTTCAGGCAAGCAATGGGCAACACACGGCTTGGAGCAGGACAAACCCACATTCGAAAAGACGTACTTGATAAATTCGACGATGAACAGCAGTGAGACGGCTTGTTCGGGGATTTGAAATACGCGGATAATGAGAAACACCGTTATAATACTTGCACTGGGTACTGCGGGCAAAGCCATTACGTTGAATCCCGCAAGGAACCTGATGTTCGATCGGGACGTGTTTGTAATAAAGAGGGAGAGAAAAGTTGGAAGAAAGAATTATGCGTTGCTATGGCAGTATGTTAAACAATGAGCGCTAACGTTTAACGACGGAAGTGAAGAATAAGAGCGTACAATATTTCAATCCCTTTTTTTGAAGGAACCTCCGGAAGTGATCATGTGCGGCCAAACGCACAAAACCAACCGTTTTGCAGCTATTTTTAATTTAACTAATGGTCATATAGAGAGAATGTAACTTTTCACTAGGAGATACACTCACAAAACCGAGGTGGGCAAAAATCAACTCTAGGAGAGCTAAACTATAAGTGGACTCCGGTACACTGAATACTGTATGAAATACATCTTGCTTTTGTCATCCCAATTTGGCAATAATTTGATTGATTATCATTATTTGTCAATTATCAAATAACGAGTTATTTATTTAAACTGAAGAGCTAGACACAAACTGGGGCTTGCTTGAAGTTAATCGTAAGATAGTCAGAAGAGTTCCGGAAAAGCGTGTGTGATTATTAACTGAAGTGTAAATGTATCTAGAAAACCTATCAATTTAAAATGTAAATCAATCAGATGAAAGGTTTATTGCTGAACTATCCACATATTACATACAGAATAGCCGAATAATGACGAAATCGTAAGGAAAGCTTACACTAAGAAATGCCTGGGGTGAGAAGGAGTAAGCTTGGATACGGAAAGGGTAATTAGGGGAGGGGGTGTGTGCGGGGAGGTTTCACAGATTTGCAGTACAATCCAGATAAGACTAGCGGGATGAACAAAGATTTGTGGCCCACCCCCAAAAAACCTTTCAAAAAGTTACCGTTGTTTATATTGGCAGAAATTAGATAAGCATTAGGGCAGTTATAGAGCTTAATCATACAGCTCGTTTGGCTCAATGAAAGTAAGTACCGGAATGAAGAACATTTGAAATAATTACCTGTAACTGTGAATAGCGCTTCAGGTTTATTTAAGCCTCTTTGGGTTTTATGGTCATTGTGCATTCGTTGGCGACGCTCAAAATTAGAATGAAAATAACGACGATCTTTTAAATAATTGAAAATACAATTCAGCAGCTAAACAAAGTGTATC
Source organism: Echinostoma caproni (assembly GCA_900618425.1). Taxonomy (NCBI): domain Eukaryota; kingdom Metazoa; phylum Platyhelminthes; class Trematoda; order Plagiorchiida; family Echinostomatidae; genus Echinostoma; species Echinostoma caproni. The sequence goes on from UZAN01041052.1 coordinate 33,931, forward strand.
TGGAAAAGATACATAAAAAAGACGGATGACAGTAGTGGGATACGAACAAACGACCGTCAGATAGCATTGAGAAAGTCTTTAGTTACTTGAAGAGCAGAATGCAAGAGTGCAGATGATCGAACTGATATCCTAGAGTAATGGAGGATTTCATTTGATGATAGCAAAGATTTCGTGCACAAGGCAAATGATATGTGACATGAAAAGCTAGGAAACACTGGACAGCTGTTTCAACCTGCTTGCACCTCATCAACAGTGAATACATCGATCCGACTGGTGATCGAGTCCGGGATCTCACAGTTCACACTTCGACAAAATTCACTGTATCAAGCTTATTATTAGTGAACCAGATCGCGCTATTTGCTTTTCCAAAGGTACTCATGGTCACTGAAAACCTGAACAATGATGCCCCTAACAATGTCATACTTTTACAGCGACTTCGATCATTTTACTTGGTTGTGTCAAGCCGGGCAAATCACTTTCTCAGTAGATAGCGTTAGTTAGGACCGAAAACAGACAATATATATTTTCTGTCAAAGCGCTTGTCACCTTTTGGGTATTAATGGAGTTGAAATCTTTGTGAGGTTATCTTTTGGTATAATACAGGGCCACATTCGATGGTTAATGAGCGCCAGTATCTTGAGTTCCACTTAATAGTTCTTAAGTAGCACGGAAAAGGCTGAGCATTTGTTCCACTTTTCTTTTAAGAACAGCATTGTTTAGCGCACAAGCTCACCACACCCTAGCCGCTGCGGAAGCGATCGGCTTTCGTTTATTCAAACCCAATCTATGCGCACAGAAGAGATTGGCCCATGCTATTCAACTACCGTGGCCAAAGATCGATCGCACGTGACGCATCACAGTTTGATTGTAGTATTATGGTGATCTAGGGGCGTAAAACACGTCGCACCACCCCACTCCCTTTTCCTCTCCCATTTCAATCAATCACTGTAACTTTTGAATGACGGAATGACTATCCCCGTTCAAAATGCCATTTTCCTGTTTGATCTGTACAGGCCAGAAGATGAATCAATGAAAAGGATTCTTCGCCTCTAAATGTGTTCTCATTTCAGTTAGTTATAATCATTCAAATTACCAGCATTAACTATGATTATCAAAATAAGGAGGAGGGCATGACAAATAGCAGTCCTTATCGTTCAGATTTGACTCAGAAAGTGTGTGCGCGTGTAAAATTGTTCGCTACATAGCGTTATCGAAAACCCCTTTAAATTTGACGATATGGTTCCGACTTGTTCAAAATGAGAGTAGGCGTGTTTTATGTTGAAGTTCACTAACTGTCCAGCTACTAAAAAGACTTGCGGAATTTTCGCAAGTCCCTGTTGTTCATCGTGAAGAGATTGAAACCATACTCCGTATAAAACAGACCGGTTTAAGCCTGGCATCGTTATGATGAACTCGAAAATAAAGCTAACTCACTTAAATGAAGGTTCTAACACCGGGACAATTGCATTTTGTGGTAAAATCACCTAATGTATATGGACATGAAACCCGCACATCAGTATCAAGACTGGATGAAAGCTCCTAAAGAGTGACGGTGCCTTCAGAACGCCGTTTGGGTCACAACACGGAATTGATGATGGTGCTTGGGGAGTAATCTGGCACATATTCCCTTACAAAAATCAGGTAAATGGTGAAAATTTAAGATCGCGCAGTTACAACTCGCTTAATAACACACGTCTTCCGTTATCATGCACGAGTTATTAGATGGGATGCAATGCGCACCATCGTCTGCCTTTAGCTATCTGAGTAGAAGGAAAATAACATTTTTAATCATCCAGCCAAAGTGATATTAAATGAGAACTCTAACCTGTTTGCGTATGTGCTTGCGTGTTAGATGATCGTGACATCATGTGTCGAGTGTTCATAATTGGTTATTTGACGGCTAAGGATCACATTACCGGTGCCCAGTTAAATTGTTCATCGACCATGAAATGATCTGCCCCAGAAAAAAATCACCAAAAGGGTAACAAAATCGGTCAAAATACGTTTTTAATTCGATACTGTAACCGGGGCTGAACTCAATAAGCACATCCAGGTTGTAGACTGACTAAGAAGACACCAAATAGTACATAAAGTGGGTACACGTATCCGGGTGGCCGCGATAGGGAACTGAGGCGACATAGATGATACTTTGGTGTCACTTAATCATCCATGAAGCTGACTTATTCTCGAGAGGGACTATTTGATCCACTAGTAGGAAAATATAAACAAAGCATGCAGAAGGAGGGTCTGAAATAATGTTCTAACAAACCAGTACTTGCCAGTGGCATTCAGTAACACAACACGTCAAACATCGCTTGGTCAGATCCTAATGTGGTTAGCTGTTCCGGGCTGGCAGCATTACCAATAATTGGGATCAGAACACTACCTCCATTCTGACAGCTGTTGACCAGCAACATACCAAATCAATTTTTTTTGGATGATGTTTGATGAAACCTATAAAAAATGTATGAAACGGTGCATAAGCACCAGAATAGGCAACGATTCGAAAAAACGAAAAAATCCTCAGGGGTTCATTTCCAAGGGCGTAAGTTGAAGCGACCTGGCGAGAATGAAAATCGTGTTCTTTTTCAATGATATCAGAAGAATAAATAACAAGTGTGTGTATGTGTTTTTGTCCATCACCGACAAAAAATACAGCCGAAAAGAACAATCCCAATCACGTCAGTAACAAACAGGTGTCGCACGGATGAGCAACCCCGATCGTATTTTTTTGAAATGGTTAGGGAAATTCACTGTCTTCTGAAAAGTACAGAAACCTTTGCAGAATTGCACCGTTGTCCTGAATCTATTGGGAATCAATAGCGATTAATTATTGCCAATTATACAGAAATTCGAACTCGGCAATCAGCGTGTGGCAGTGATAACCTAACTCGGGCTTTCGGATTGACTGGTAACAGCTAGCTTCGAGTCAAAGCTGAAGAACGCTGCTTTCATTTTCTGGAATGAACGTTTGGTATCATTACCCGACTTCGTAACGTGCCACTTATGGAGTGGCTTTTATCCCGGCCACCAAAGAAGAGTCCTTCTATTCATCCTGAGTACTGCGTGACAGGCGATTTTGTTCACTGTGGGATATTCAGTTGTGCGTTGTACAAAGAGGTCCAGACCAAGTAACACATACTATTGCGTTCATCACTTCCAGTGTGTATGCTTTATTAATTTCATTGAGGGTATCAGAGTTGCAGTCGATTCCCTGAACGTTCTTTGCTGTGGGTCCTGAAACCAGTAAATAACGAGGTCGTCCAATATGGGAAATATAGGCATGTGTGAACTGATGTTTCAAACATCACTGAATGCGGTATGAGATATTCATATACACAACCTGAAAGAAAGGTCCTCTCAATGTAGTTGTGACATTAAATAAGCACTCTAGGCCCATTTTCTGTCAGTTATCGCTTACAATCCTGTTTACGCCCGAGTTCGTGCAAAAATTTACCCTAGCTACGATAAACACGTCAGGAGATACAACAAACTGATTACTGACAAATTACATGGATCAGATAATTATTAATTGCTTTTTCCAATTACAATGCTTCATGGGCAACTGTCGTCTGGAAATGAATCCACGATATTGAATCTTTTTCCATTGCGATCAAGAATAAGAGGCCTTTGTTGCTTTGCCTTCTGTATGCGGGAGAAAACAATAATGCTGCATTCAAAAAGGTTTCGCACAAAACCCGTCACATTAGATACAATTCATTAACAAAGATGACCGCTACAAAACGAAAATATCACCGAAATTAACTCATAATAATCAGAGATTAAAACGAAGTTTATGTACTATCTTCTCTATATGTTGATACCGATGTGCGCTAGATAACTGGAAGACCAATTTCTCTGAACGTTTTCTATCGGAATTGTAGACCGGGGATGGGGCAGGGACGGAGACCAACAACAGTATGTGTCAACTTAAAATGTAAAGGGTGATTAGAGTCTGTTAAAGATGTTTTTATCATCAATGAAGTATTTATCTATATACATACAGGTGTTCTCAAGGATGATACAAAGTTCTGCTATGAACGAATGGAGATAAAATGAGCGGATTACGTTCTCACCAGATTTAAGGTAATTTTGTGAACATAATTTCGCGCTCTTTCTATCTCTATCTGCATGCCTGCATTTTACTTTGAATGACGATTAGTCAAATGGCTCGAATATGAACGCACCCTATTCCGATCAGTTGAACCACATGCAGCCGAAATCCAGCCACCTGGGCCGTGAAACAGACCGCAGAGGCGACAAAGGCTGCTGACCCATTGGCATTGAAACTGGTCAGGAACGGAGCGATTGTACGAACAACGTGGACTTCCACACCCAGTTGGTCGCACACTTTGAATAGGTCGGGTAGCGTGACAAGGCTGAAATGAGACCAAAAAACTGGAGGTTCGTAACTGGTGCAATCATACATTAGATGATTTGCGTGGTCCGGTGTGGTGGTGCGAAGGTTAGGTACTCGAGATACAAACAGACCTTAGAGAATCAGGACGAGGGAAACTGACACAATACGCACATGTTCGTCATTTTAAAAGTACTCCATTCCCTGGAATCGGGCGACAAGACGAGGCTCGGTAGTACTTAGTTCGATACCACAATTTGTAAATAAGGTTTGCAATGGTTCAATGCAAAACGAATGTACACCAACATGTTTAAAAAAGATAGCGAACTAGCCCATTTAAAAGTGTTCCGTAATTGAAAAACCATGTGCGCCACAGAGATGGGGGGGGGGATGAATGGTTGTAATTGCAGTTGCCCCATCCTGTCTGTGTAACCTACGAATTTATGACCTATTTACATTTTTGACTAATTTGGACAGGTTATTCTGGCAACAGATTGTATTTACAACCTCGCGATTTTCGGCTTTTACACCCTTTACAATATTTTTCAGTTGCTTATTTTTACGCACTATATACATTCTCCCACTCGTACTTCATATCCAACGAACATTAAATCTGAATCTCGTCACACGTTTGATCGATTGCTGTTCATTATATCCCATTTTATGCTTTCTGTTAACATGTGTTTCACTGCATCCTCTTTTCACTGTATCACCATTGCTAAGCTATGATTCATAGAATCACTTTATATACAACGTATTTTCTGCCAATTTTTGCTGTGTATCCAGATCGTGCTTCTAGATTAAGTTTCGACTTTTTGAACCATCGTTAATTCGTGCACTTAGTCTGTAGGTTAGTTGACTAGTCGTTACTTGGTCGCTCTGATTCCGTCATCGTTACAGCGGTAGCGTTTGAGGCATTATTTCCGCCTTTCGGGATGTGAAATTAAACCTGAACGCATGACTACCCGTTCAGTGTTTGATTAGTTACTTGACTTCAGAAGCATATGGGCAAATCATGATTACATAGGGACATCTCAAAATCATGAAGACAATGAACGTTGAACAATTCACTTTGCCTCAGAGTTCATCTAGTGGCTCCAGTTAGTTGTTAGAAAACCCACCGTGATTGTCAGTTCATATTATATGCAGCATGTCCATATGATGATGTAGGCTGGGTGGATAACCAAAGGTGCAAAGATAGGAACACTGGATACGATCTTGTAGCTTTATCAAGAAAGTGTACGATCTGACTGAGTATTTTTTGAATGACTTGAGATAGTTTATACAAAATTTCTCTTAACTGGTGCTCAGAACAACTGTCCAAGTTTTGGAAAATAAGAACTGAATGCTTAAAAAGGTTGTTTGTGAGCTTCTCGTTTTCAAGTACGTTTTAGTTTCGTTGAATACTTTAGCTACACTGCGTTAACGCGTTGCATGGTAAAAGAGATATGAAGAGAGTTTTACCTTTCCTCATTCGGGATTGTGTGTGTGGATTCTTGCTCAACAACTGGAATCACAACTTAGATTTCGAAAACAACATATCTGCACCAAGATAGACTGGCTACTTGAAATGAACAACCCACCCGGCGAATCTATCGAACCACAGATGTCCTACTTGATCCTAATCTGACGGTGTAATAAACAAAGCAACACCCACTCGACATATGTGCATGGATGTTTGTTTCTGAGTGAAGAAGAAGAACACAAAAAACAGACACACACAAACAGACAGAAGACATTACCGCCAAACTTTTTTCCGTGATGCGAATCGATTAATCCTGTAGTGGAATGTTTTTGCCGGGATATCGTTTGTTCAATCAAAAAAATACGTGGAAAGGTGTCATGCATCATATAATCGTCGAATTCTGTCGGTGAAAATACTGAGAGAAATTAACCTGTTCCACATTGGGGTTAAAAACATTCTTGTCCACCAGCCGGTGACATGTACACACATGTGTGTATTGCAATAATTAGTATGTGAATGAATCGACAAAATGTCCCTGGAAGCACACGTCCGGTTTTGCGGTTCTTTCCAGGAATGAGGCATGCGTATCCGGTAATCTTTCATCTCTTCATTTATGAACTTGTACTCAGGAAGTATATTGTTATTGCTCTCTCTCTCTCTCTCTCTCTCTCTATATATATATATATATATATATATATACCAAAATATTTTGATATCTTGTAATCCTTCGCCTGACTTCTGATCGGGTTCTCTAGAAGAAAAACAGTTCCTGGCAGAAAATGCTTTTATAACGAAGTAAAACGCCGTATTTAGTACAGTGAAGTTTCTCCTGTACCGGACGGAGGAAACGTGAACCTAAATGCTGGAATGCACGGTCCAGTTGTCGATGATGCGGATGTCTCATTCTTTACCTACAAGTTCGTTTGCAGCTGTGGTAACATATCTACACCGGGAAAAGTGAATTAATGTCTGTTCCAAAGTGAGATGAGCGTGTACCCAAATGATTGGTGATCAAGAGCACTCAAAACCTAACAGGAAAAACCGAGAAACTCGGCTTCATCAGTTGAGAAGTATATCACAACAGATCATCGGCTTGATGCGATGTAATATTGAGAAATTGTAGTCTTTAATTGGGATGAGGCAATATTGACCACAACACTTTACTCACCATTGTGTGCACGCAAAACAATTGGCTCAGAGTTTCTTTGCCTTGACTATAACAAAACCCTCACCCATTCCCCAACCCTATTCAAAACCCAGTGACTCATTAACTGGGCTTAGTTGATTGTTCTTGTTTTCACTATTGTATATAAACTTGTGCTTTACTCAGGCGACTGAGGGAAGTAAATAAAATGTTGGAGTCGCAAAAAATGTCTTCGCACTGTGGTCATGATCTGTCTCAACAATATTGGATGTCATTAAGCCCATCAGAAAATTGTAGATTTCTCAGTGTGTTTGCGACTTGACCACTAATCAATTTATACAATACCGCTGACAAATCCGATTTTGTTCTCGACACAGGCCCGGTATAAGAAACACTTTAAATCGTGCAATCAATACACACTGATTCGGTCAGACCATAAACTCGATTGATCGCTGTGCATTACTGCAGGGAAGCACAACACTTCAATTTGTGTCTCTTTCATTCCACTGACCTGACTGACTTTGTCATTAGAATGGGGTCAGCGAATTCTCTTTCTGACTAGCAGTGGCGGTGCATGGAGGAGGGGGCGAAAAAGGTATGAGAAATGTGGAGTCGGGTTCCGGGTAGCAGCGAGAGACCTAGTAAGTAATGCTCTGTATAGATTTCAGTCTTACAACAGAAATAGGGATTGTGACTAAGGCAGGCAGAAAACGGTCAGTTCCATTCACAACTGAAGCAGATTCACAGGACGTATATGATGGGTCGGAAATCACTTGACACATTCAAATATAGTTAAGAAATCAAAACGAAGATTGGTGCTTGTCTCTTCTGTTACAATACATTATGCAGGAAACAACCGGAACCGACACGGTTGTTGCCTGAACGTTTAAAAGTCGTAAAATTACGATGGAAAATAACCCTGAGACGAGAGTTCTGTGCTGTCCTGGGTTTTCACAGCCTTCAGTTACGGGTAAAGCTTAGTAGCTCTTTTTAAATAACAATCTGGTTGAAGGCAATGGACGGAGGGAACAGTAAGCAATCGGTAGAAGAAGACCCTCTTCAACGAGGTGCACACACGAAGTGGTCGGAAATATTATTAGAGAAAATGGTCAAGACTACTCAAAAGAAACAAAGAGATAGCTACAGCGCGGTATACGATCTGTGAAGGAGTAAAAAAACTACGATGGAATAACCCAACTACAGTGCTATCCATCTTTGGATTTTTTCAACGATTGAGCTAACTCATCGGGAACTGCTCAAATAGGAAGATGAGTACAACCCACCGATGTCTGCTAAGAAAACAGTCAACCAAATGAATCACAAATCAACTTGCTGGTATGCTTTTGCTATACATAATCGAACATGCACATGACTTGCTTTTTCTTTCAATGCACGTTTGTCCATGCAGCCTGCTCTCTATATTATAGTAATGCAGTATTCAACCACAAAGCTCGGATATATAAAATTTCCAACTTCTCAGCTTTTAATAAAAAAAGATATGTTGGAAAAGTATTCGGAACGCACGCACCAAGCACATGTGATGATTAGAAAATAAGCCACAAAGCTTTTGCAGATTTGAAACCACAGGCTGTAAACCATAGAAACTGAATTTATGAGGATAAAGAAATGCACGAAGATAATTGATCTTTCCCTTTGATCCAATAAGGCAAAGATTTAATGATGGAACACCGCTTAAAACTGATACATCTACTATAAAAGGTGTAGAATCAAACGGACCTGAATGGTTGAAAAAACGCGAGTACTCAGGCATGCGTATTTAGTACTCTAGTTTGGAGTCACTGTTTGTATTTATACTTCACCTCTCTAAGGTTTTTTCTTGCCTTAGTGCATCTGTGAGGGGTTTAAAAGTCCCAAGTTTTAACATTCCATTTATGTGGATCATTAGATTAAAGTTATGCTTAAGATGCCATCGATCCATATAAATGTGACAAGGGCCGATACACAGGTATATTTCATTATGAGTGATATCTGAACTACAAATATTGTCTTTATGGCTAAGTTGGAAAATGTTCCTCGGGGTTGAAATAACAGAATAAAAGCGGATGTTGATCTGACCTTTGAGGTATTCAGTGCCCAGCTTTTCCATAACAACAAGTTGGCATACCTCATTTTTACAAAACTGACAATAAACGTCGAAATTTTCAGAGAGATATTAATATATTAATCTACGACGAGATGTTCCGCAAATTGTGTAAAGCTCTAATGAATACAAGGAATGGCTAAGCAAAACATATGACACTTTCGTACTCTTGTGTTCAAGTCACAGTTCTATAACCACGTCTGATGATCCAGAAAGAAGCAAGTGAGAAATTCTTTTAATAGAAGCGACTAATCCTAATTCATTCATTAGTTGGCTACGAATAGTCAAAGCCTGATGAGAAAGGGTGGTGTGTCCAGTGAACTTGATCATATAGCCTTTAAACTGGGTTCAGTTTCAAATGTTTAGAAGGTCCCACGGAGCTCATAATGAGAACACAAATTGACAAACAAGCTCGTTTTCAGTGTCTTAATCATGCCATTACAACACAATAAATATGACTAGTACCAAAGAAGGATTCACAAGGAAAAAGAGAGATAATTAGAGTAAAGTAAAGAGTTTATTTCATAATTGGTCTCTCTTGGAAAATGCCTCTTGCCCTTGCATCACAGATTCCACCAAACGCTCCGGATATCCATTCTGGATGAAGATATTGCGCACATTTTGGAATTCTTCAACCAGCATGTCCTGCGTGCAAATTTTTCTAGCTCTATTGACCAAACAAAGTATGAGATTCTTCTTCATACTGAGTGGTACAAAGCTACGGAAATGAATGTACTGCCCATTCCAAGTCGCCTTTCTGTGTACTAACCGCCCAATGGATCCGTCATCACAGCGAGTTAGGCAGACATCTAAAAATGCTAGTTGATTCTTTGTTTCATTTTCAATCGGGAAATTGCTGAGAAGAAGTCTGTATACATTTCTTTACCGTTTAAAGGTGACACCTTGGCAGAGATTGTGCATAGAAGGTTATCAAATGCCATCAACAAAACGTTCTACGCGGCTAAGCTTCAAACTCGATTCGCATCTAGCCCGCTGGTGTATTTACGGTTGAAGGATAGAGTGCCTGATTCTGCCGCCTCTTTCTGTATTTACTCTTTCACTTTTTCCTGTGGAGCAAAGTATGTTGGCCGCACGACCAGGCGTCTGTCCGAGCGCGTCCGTGAGCATCACCCTGCGTGGTTGCGAAGTGG
>UZAN01041053.1:0-33127 GCA_900618425.1 Echinostoma caproni
CTATCTATCTATCTATCTATCTATCTATCTATCTATCTATTTATCTATCTATCTGTCTACACGTGTACCACTCCATCTCGCCATTTATCGATTTTTCTATCTTTTTATTTGTTCATATGTCTATGAATTGACTTTTGTTTTTTCTTTCGGTCCTTTTTTACTTTTCTTGCTTTTGTTTTAACCATTTCTCCGTTGTTCCGTCTCTGTATCCAACTATTTATCTATCGATGTATTCTACTTTCTTTCTTTTTGTTTTTATCTCTATCTATCTGGATCTTATTTTATGAATCTTCCTTACAATTTATATGTTCGTGTCTATCCGTGTATCCATTTATCTCTGTACATATTGGTCTAACACTCCGATTATCTGTCTATGCATTTCTCAATCTAACTTTCTTCCTCTGTTTCTATCCAACTGTCGGTCTTTGTATCAATCCATCTGTCCAGTTTCTGTCCACGTAAGTATCTATCTATGCATCTATCTACCTTACTATCTACCTATCTACCTTTGTATCTATTTTGCTATGTATGAGTCTGTCTAACTTTCTTTCTTTCGGTCTATATATCTTTATCCATCTATCTATCCATCTTTTTATCTGTCTTTTTTGACTCCTTCAATGAATCAGTCTTTGTTTATATCTATTTGTCGATGTGTATGTTTATCTATCTTTCTATGTTTTTTCTCGCTGTCTTTGTATCTCTGTATCTATCCATCTGTTTATGTCTATCGATGTCTGTCTGTCTGCTTATGTATCCATCTATTCAGTTGTCTCTCTATCATCCCTGTCCATATTCTTCTATTCACCTGTCTATCTCATAATCCATTTTTCATGCTATCTTTATGTATCAGTCAGTTTTTTTTCGTTCCGCATACCTGCCTATCTACCTCTCTACATACTTACTTGCCTACCTACCTACTTATCTGATTTCTGTTACATTCTACATTATTTTTATGCACTGGCTACATGTTCTCAATGGAGTCGGCTTGAAACATGTACATAACAGCAATTGGTTAATAAAATTGATACATATAAATATAGTGTTTTCACAATTTCATACTTCCATCAGTTGAAATTATGGCTTGTCGTTTGAGTTCTTTTGGGATTCCCGCCATTAGTTTGTCAAAGGTTTCTGGTTTTCAATTTTGGTTTCTTCCCGCTAAAGATTTTTATAAGACATTCATTTGCGAGTTGTCCCCACATAACAGATTTTACATTGCAGGCATTGCAAATGCATTTTCGGTTTTATTACGCTCAATGGGATTTTATTTTGCTACTTACTATGCAATTACTAATTGAATAACTATATCGTGCAGACGATTTTTTGTGTGGCTTTCTTAGCCTGATCATACTCGCAATTAATGAGCAGTTTCTTTCTGTAAAGTAAGTGCACATCTCTCATTGAACTAGCTCACCAACCAATCTATACTGCCAATTTTCCAGGCACTGCAAAACGTCAGTCGATGGAGGTCACTTGTAATACTGCTGCAAAACAAACAGTTGTTGATACATGATCAATAACTTTGATTTCATGTTTATTGTTTCATTGAGTAATAACAATCCAACGACGAAAAGAATTCAGTCGACAACTAAATGCCATGATTAACGACCAAGCTTGAAATTGTAAATAATTCAACCACTCAAGTTCCTCACCTTGGCTCATCATTGTGTCTTTGCTTGTTTCCATCGTATGAATATGGCTGTTTCAACAGGGATTTCAGATTAATCATAACAAAATGTTTTATTCAAAATGTGATCAATCATATGGAAAGGGCATCGTACGCATACCGGAGATTACTATTCATAGGTGATCCGCAAACAGTCTTCCATAGGTATATCTTGAAATTGGGAGATAATCGTTTGTTGATAATAATCAGAATTTTGTCCTCAACCTGATTTCTGAATTCAGAAATAATGTATAGAGGAACGAATTTTATTGCTTGCGCGAATCTCAGACAGATTGGTTACGATTTAAGCATTCCCATTCACCCAACCATTCGCGAAATGGTTCATTCGTTCACACATTGGCAAAACCCGCAGGCAAATGGAGTTATTCGAAGAAAATGGGAATTCAGGGGTAGCGAAACGATAAAAAAGAGAAATAAATGGAAAGGAGGTCAAAGAACAATTTGAGTGAGTGTAGGAGAGAGGACCAAAATCGCAAACGGCATAAATCTGCACAAACGTGTAGATGCATTTATTAAAAACATTTTCTCAAGTCATAATTAAACGGATGACAATGATTTTGGGGATAACAGCGGGAATGAAAGTGGGGATAATTGGTGGCGATGAGCCACAGGGGTAACATAATACACGGGAAACTTGAGCTAGTAGCTCACACATTGATCATGACCACGTAGAAGTCGAAAAGCTTGCAGAAGCTTGAAGATTCAAACGGAAAACCGTCATACTGAATATTAAGCAACACATGGCAATGGACACAATCCGGTTACCTGTTCATCTATTCTGCAATAAACAAGTTGCAGTGAACTCGAATTTTTGTCAAGTGACTTTGAAAGTCAGCAGAGGGTATTCATCTTTTGATGTGCTCTGTGGGGCTTCTTCATTCCAGTTGGTTCCCTAGAAATGACTACAGTGACGGTCAGTATGTTACCACGAGTCTTTGCTGATCCTGAATACTGTCGCAGATTTCTTGGTCCACAAATATTTCTGTTTCCAAAACCTTTGAAAAATAGATGAATTGAAAATCCGGTCATAAAGTTGAAGCGATTCTAATAAAGTATGTGACAATTTGTACCTGAGGATAGACGTTGCGTTGTTCAGAAAGACATTTTTCATGCCGATGGAACACAACTCTCAGTCAAAAGAATAGATGCCTTTGAGAAATACAAATAATCAAGGCATAACATCCTGGAATAAAAATTCTGTAACCGCGTCACATCCATCATAACAAAAAGCAAATGAACATCAAAGTTTAAGGACGAAGTTATTCAAAAAAAAAACATTTCGTTTAGAGTGTTCAGTTGAACATAAAATAACAATAATTGAAAACCTTCCCTATTTCATTTTAGAGTTGAACCCATCAGGTACGCTTTTGAATCAATTTTGCTTTGGCGGCCATACACCAAGAAGAAGTTTCCTCATTATTGCATATTTAAAGTAGCCAGTTGAAAAGCAGTGCCACTGTTTTTGCTTCTTCGATGACCTGTTTTCCTATGGAGACTAGCCAAGGATACTGAACTAAACTAGGAATCAAAACACGAAAGATTATGAATAACTGTTTTTTGGACAGGTTAATGCAAACAAAATGACCATAAGACGGAAACACACATTTGTTGCTTATTACTTATTACTATGCTCAGCTTCACTATTATTGAAAGAAACGTGGTCAGATATGAATTTAGTAAAGTCTTTTATCCAAATAATGTATGAGATAATATTACGTACTTTCATGCACCCCTTGACCATTAAAACGTAGTTTAATTTCAATCCTCATTCAAGTTTTATTCCTGTATTTCAATTGGTGACAGTTTTAGACTAGTTAGATAATCCTACTGTTAAAACACTAAGAGATTACTTAAAACGCGTATATAGAATCACAAGCAACAGATTCATTATGCGACGGTCATTCTCCCGTTTCCTTGTCCTAAGGGTCGGGAAAATTTGTCTTCATTGGTCTAGTTTTCTCTCTTCTATTTTTGTATTTCTCTTCAATCTTTGGTTTTCTGTGCCATGTGTAAAGATTTTGGATATATATATATACATAAGATAGCGAGTGGAGAAAAGCTGTTGGTTATTTTTTTCTCTTATCAGGCAGCGGGGATGGTTCTGATCAAATATACTTAGGTTAAAATAAGAAAAAAGATATCGTATTGTAAATGCTGATGAAGATAGGGTCGTCTTGGTAGAAATACTTTCAAAATTGGAGAAATTTATATTGGATTACTTACGTGGTAGGTCACAAGCCATTGCATTGTAGTAGCCAGGTGCAAGGAAATTCGATCACGCAGGAGAACGGGGACGAGATAGTTCTGATCCATTTTGGCTGGGGAAGTGACTGTGTCATCAGCTGTTGTTTTCTCCTCCGAGTTACCATTCGGTATCACGGAAGGAGTGGATAAACAATGTGTTCCGAAAACAGACCAAGATTCAGTCAGTCTCAAACCCGGCGGAATGCTCTCAAGCAATCGCAAACGACAATTTTCTTGGTTTACACGCAAATCCTGTGCTTCTTTTATTTGTTCTTGTAAGTGGTGTTGTCGATTTTTAAGTTCCTCCTAAATTGAGATAAAATAATGCGGCCGAGTCATTTTGGAGACGCTGTTCACTGTCATTCTCATGAATCAATAAATATGTTGATCAAGGCGAAATGGATAACAGAATATTCCTCTTATCAATACTTTTGTAATGGTAAATGAGAAACAACATATATAGATATGGATGAATAAATGGTTTGAAGTCTTGTGAAGTACCGCATTTAGAAACATCAGTACTCTCTCTCTATATATATAATGTAACGGGGGATCAAAGGAGAAAGTCACCGCGGATATGGCAAATGAGGTGTCAACTGAAAATCTGCGAAGCACTAGACAGCTGTTTTGACCTGCTTGGGTCTCATCAGCAGTGTGAATCCAACGACCCAACTGGGGATCAAACCCGGGACCTCACAAGCAGAACTCAAGCATGTTATATACACGACGAATTTACCTTTGAAATTGAATCCAATCCTCCATTACTCACATGAAATAAAGGGTCAAGTTGTGAATGATTTCAACTGAGTCATAACCCGGAGGCCAGTGAGGTCTGGGGCCGCAACAAGCTCGCAAAGATGGGTTGCGCTGTATGATGTAAACGGAAAATGAAAAAGGTCTTATCAGCTGCCCGGTGGCCGAGTGGGTAGCATGTTTGCGTTCTACCTGTAAGGTCCCGGGTTCGTTTTCCACTGGGATCGATGGATTCGCACTGCTGATGAGACCCAACTAGGTCGAAACATCTGTCCAATGCCTCTCAGCTTTACAGTTCACGCTTTGTTTGCTTTATACATGACGAATTCAACTTTGAAACAAACGTTGTTTGTCCATTTCCACTCATTTCTCTTCACGATCCTCCGAGGCTGGCACAACCGTGGTGATGATGGAGTGTGCAAGCTGATCGTTCTGGTTTTCGAAAAGGGCAGGACTGGTGTACGGTTGCGAAACACGATGGCGTGAAGTATAGGACCGCTTACAATTAGATTAACGCTAATGAACTGTATTATAAATGCCAACTGAAAGGCGGAGGAAGGGAAAAATGAAACGGAGATCGATGAGCTGAACACCTACCTAGAAAAAGTCCCCACAGTTCCATTCAAACTTTTGACGATTCGAATCAAAGCAGAGTTTAAGGTGTCTTGTAGGTGATGGTTATTTATATTGCCGGCTAATAACTATTAACAATCTTCATTTCATTCCATCTAGCATGAACAATGTGAAGAAAAAGTGATCTACCTACGATATGCTCTTCAAATATTTGAAGTAGACCATTTGCATTTGTTGGATTGATGAAACGAACTTCAACTTGTTTCGAATTAAGGCAATGGGTCAGTCTACCAAACGTACATGTTCATGCTTTCCCGTATGCAGCATCTAATAGGTGCCATGGCTGAATCGAGAATGATATCGTGCAAAACCAAACGTGGAGGATATCGGTGGGAAGACTGCACGTAGTGGGTGTGATGTGCTCTTGATCAGCTACAGCAAACAGTACCCATTAAGCAGATCATTGTCCTGTGTGACAATGCTCCTTGCCACAACAGATTGAAGGAGGTATGCACTGAGATTGAGTGCAGTGAGGCAAAGCTGCTGAGGATGCTACCATGCTAATGCTCAATCATATTGACTATATGTGTAACGAAGTCAAGCGAGATTTGAGCGCTAATTATCTCAGTCTCCTTCAAGGGAATCCTGAAGGAGTAATCACTCAAAAAGAATGATGAACGCAGTTATTGGAACAATAAATTTTGAAAGCGACTTCGTTGATCCCCAATGTTCATTGCGTTAGGTTTGTGCGACATTCGCAGACATTTCAAATGCGTTATTGAGGATGAGGACATGGTAGACCACTAAGATTCGCTCAGACAGAGGACGTTGAAACTTATGTTCTTAAGGCAACCAAAGATTGATTTCTCAATTGTTGTCTTGATTTTGTGGTTTATTCGGTAGCGTGATTTCAGTTCACGTAGTGGGGATATTTCGGATCAATTGGGGCTTGGTTGTCATGCAGGAACACCAGCTAAGAACAAAAGAGAGAGCTTATGTACGCTCATCTTTTACTTGCAACCATTTTCAGAACTTTGCACTAGTTAACCCATTACATGCACAAATTTTGACAAATTTTCGTATATCTGTGTTTTCTTTTTCTTGTACAGTGATAAACTAATGGAAATGGAACAGTGATTTTAAGATACAGTGTAAAGAATGAAACGCAGCATTTTAATAAGTTCACCAAAATCAAAATATCGACCGCATATTTCGTTTTGTAATATAATAGACAATCCAGAGTTACAAAAATTCCTGTGAGAGTATATCGAATTCGAAAAGGAGGTGATAACTGACCATAGTTGGGTGAGGGAGTTGCGAACATTTCAGTTTGAACGTCCAATAATGTCCGTTTCCTTTTTTAAAATTAATGCTTCACTCTGGTAAGTGAATGCAGCTTTATTCCGCTGATTGTACCAAACATGGACAAAGAATCAATTTGATACTGACGTACCGTCGTACCATCGATTTTCGTTTCACTGAATTGTTTGTCAACTTTTATCCGTTCGAATGCAGTCATCAGTAACAAATCAAATCAGTTTAACTATGTGGAATATGCAAATGATTGATTTAATTAATAATAGAAGGGTTCTAGTGTCGAATGTTACAACAAGGCTCGATAAGAAACGAATAAATTTTTAGTATTGGACGAGGAGATGGGCTGTTCCTCAACGTACCTAGGCAATTCCTACGGAAATTTGTCAAGCTATGTCGCATAGATGATAAGCACAAGCCTGAATAATTGCTTAGTTTGCTTTGAGTTCTACTGATCTTCACAAAATATTTCTGGCAAGTACAACTACTTCGTTATTCTGCAACAAATACAATCTTCACAAAATGACATACGGATAAAAAGACAGATTGAAGGGGTCACCGAAAGATCGGTACTCACTGCATTTTTTCTCTGAAAGTGAACTAAGTGTCAACCATGGTCTAAATAGCACAAAACTGCAGAATGAAACTTTGGTTTTTAGTCTGTACCAATCTGCTGCGCCGAGTTAAAGTGATTAAGAACAACAACTGAATACAATCATGTTCGTTTTTCAGCAGAATTGTGGTTAACATAGGGACTCTAACGGGAATTTGTCATTGGCTAGTAGCTAACAGGTGATGTGGACCGGCGGTTCAGTATAGACTAGTTCGTTTGATAGAACCCCAGCACTGAAGTCCTAAATCCCACATTTGTTGACGACCCACCTTCAGTGGAGTTTAAAACGTGCATGCAAAACACAACTGCATGCCAAATCAATTACATTTAGGAAATAATGATATTAAAGATGTTCCCATGTATGACCTTTCAGATTTATCTTTTGCCTTTTGAATGGAAAACAAACGCTTGAATGTGATGAGGTTACAGAGTTCTATACAGGTCCATTGCCTGTCTGTCGTCAGTCCAGTTGAGAAGACAGAAGTGTTTATAGTGGTGTTTGTAGCAGGAAGAACATTTCAGTGACTGATAACTTAATCCGGAATAGCTTTACTTTTCTTGAAATTTGTATGACAAGCGAAATGAGTGATTAAAAAGTGATCGAAAGAACGTCGTCTGTTTTCGGAATTCACTTTAGTAGTCTCTTTCCTAGATCACATGAATAGGGCTCATACCTTTGGGAAGTTCCTGTTACCTAAAAATTAGGCTCATTTAGGCAGGAGCAATTAAATTCGTTCTTATTTTCACTTCGTTTTATTGGTGCAAAATTAAAGGTCATAATTGTACATAGAAGAAAGCTGGGTTTCTGTAACCGAAAAACGTCACGCTTTTGGTATAGATCGTGCAGTACACTGCACGATCTGATTATTCCGTGCTTATGGTCTTTTCATCTTATTTGATTTAAGCCGTTAACGGGTTCTCGTCCAATGCTACTGTGATTTCAATAAAACATGATTTGGTATTATGGCCTCTCAGTTATGTAATAATTCATGGAGAAGTACAATTTAATGCCGATTAACTTCTTGTTGGATATATATATATCTTAGAGCACATCAGTGGTGCATATTCAGCAACCAGTCCGGGATCTGATTTCCAGAATCTTGGCGTGAAAGGCATGCATTTTACCCCTCTACCTACAGTTTGGTGATAATAGTGAAAATTATGAGTTGGTTCACATGTCATCTTCAATGATTTCCATTTGGTTAATTGAGTCGGACGGTAACGAAAGGAGAAAAAAATGGGCAAATTGTTTACTCCAATTGAAATCCTACTAGGAACAACAGGTTTCTATCTAGATTTGATCAAGCTTGACTAGATTTCATTTAGGTTTAAAATCAGTAACAAAGCAACGTACCATTGTCTGTTTTGGATCCGGATCACTCCAATGAAAATCACGTTGGGACTGGCAATTAAGGCACTTAATTCTAGCATCCAAATATGCTAAACGGCGAGACAAATGACACAGGAGCTTCACTGCCTCCAGAGTATTGTTGTGCCATCGATCGAAACGAACGACCACATTTCCAATCGGGGTTTCTGTTCCATCCAGAGTGGTTTGTGAATGACTAAACAAATTTGTTGAGGAATTGTGCTCACTTCCAGTAAACAGCTCAATCAGTTTGTTTCGAAGCTTTAAAAATCAACAGATTTGAATTGGGAATGAGTATGAATTATTTATTATCTATGACTAAAAATGATAGCAATACAATATTTTAATAATTTACCACTGGAGTAGTGGTCAAATTAAATAAATATACAAGGGAGCGCAATATGGTCTCAGATATTTATGTGTAAACAGAGTAGGTCACTGCGAAAACGTTTTTCAAAAGGATGATCCGAAAACTAGTGACTAGGAAACACTTATGAAATCCAGTTTCAATAAATTAGGTTAGAGCAGGATAAATACTTCTTGGGCGCACAATAAAATGTTCGCAGTGGACTGCCCTGTAGGGAGTCCAATACGTGGCTCATGTATTATTGCAGTAGTAATTCGGCTAAATTTTCATCAATAACCACACAACCCCACACAAAGAGCTTATTTCAGTAGGCAAAATATACACTTCTTAATAATGTTTCACTCAATTTGCTTCTAATCAACAGAAGGACACCGATTTTGGGGCTATCAAAATAACTGATACTAAAAATTGAGTATATGAGTATCAAAATCGATTTCAAAGATAATAAAAGGGATTAGATCTGCTGAGCGAATAACGTTACCAATAAAATAGTATCGAACAAATTCACGACGTTTTCATATCAACAACAAGAACTGAGGTTCACTTGTGATTGTGATAGCCTTCATTAACCTTTGTGCAGCTCACTGATCTGCTCTCCACCAATACCCATGAAATTAATCCTGACCTATACCTTCAAAGCATAATTTTCAGTAGCAGTCTAAATTACTAAATAATTCCCATTCCAGCTGAAAATGTAAGGGGTACGTTGTTGCAGCTCGGAGGATAACAACTGGGATCACAACTAGCTAGTAATACAAAGATACAGACGCAAAAGAAAACGATAATGAGGTCCCTAATGATGGTTAAAGAAATTCATTACTTGATTATTATATAGATACAGGATTTTCAAATCTAAAGAGAAAAGGATTAATTGCTGCTCATTCCATTTTGCTCATCCAGTGAGTATGCAATCGTTTCTGACTGCTAGGCACATACTAAACCACTGCATTCTTATTCTCGTTTTCTGTCCAGTCACCTTCTCTGTGAGATACTACCTGCTCACTAATTGTGAAATGCGTAGAGGGCAGTGGAGTAAGGAAACTGAGAGGAAGTTGTCAGTTTCGGGAGGGAATAAATACCGGTTTGTATTGCATTGAAATTTAACATTTTCATATGTTTTCGATTCCTTAATTCCGGATTCAATAGATGTATGCTCGGTGATTGGGAGGAGAACAGCGGTAGATGTGCTCAATGCACACACGAAGAAAAATTTGAAATCATTTGATCGTCAAAATGCGAATAACTTCTGAATTAATGTTGAAAGATATTAGATATTTTCTAGGCGTGTTCTTATGTTTTCACACGAAGCGTGAGGCCCATGAAATGAACACCCGATGTGCAAATGCAATTTATTACCAATCTGTGCTCCCTCATGAGATCATGCTTTTAAGGAATGAAAGACCTTGATAAAGATGAGAATATCTTATACGCATTACTCAAAGACAACTAGTTTTCTCCAGGAAGTAAAAGATATTTTGTCAAGCTGAATCCATTGTCATCACTGTCCGTTTGTAACAACACATGGTTAAGTTCCTTGATGGAATTGTACTTCCCACAGGCATTTAAAAGCACTGGCTTTCAAGCCGGTGTTTTTAAATTGCAATTAAACACCTTGTTTGATTATCAACCGATATACATAGCTCATTTTGCCCAACCATCAACCTTAAATTTGACCAGCTTGATTTATTTCTTGGAAATGTTCCACAGAGTATGTATTCATCAGAAAACTAACAATAATTCGAAACCATGCAGTCTCGTGAGTATAAGGGATAAACCGCTCAATGATAAGGCGTTGCTCAGTTCACCTGAACTAGTAATCCGGTACCTGATTCATGCTCGAAAGCAAATTGAATGCTTCTACTGTTCCGTTAATGACGTATCTCCTGTCCATACTTTACTCGACACAGAGCACTATCGGTAAATATGCGTACAATTTTCACCAATCAGCCTTAACTGAGATAATGAGTACTTAAATATCTGCCTGGACTGGATTTTTTTATGCTTTATTCCACAGATAGTGATCATATTCAATATATTGCATACTCGTCCCTTAAAATCGATAAAAAATGGGATCGCGATAAATGCCTCTATTTGATGTTAAAGGTTTTCACTTTCTACAAGCGTATATCTTCGCAATCAGTTCAGTTCAGTTTTTACAACCATTAATCATGCACATTCGTGCGCGGGTTTTGGTTGCTGTCTTTTGGTTGCCCGTTTGGATAAAAGAGCAAAATGAAGATTGGATCGAAGCAAATTCAAGCTACTGTGCTCCTGTGTAAAATGAGGAAAAGATGAATCGTTTGACTTAAAGAGTATTAACAAGGCTAGTGTTTAGAATATAAAAGAGAAAATGTTAGCCCACGAAAAACGATGTCCAGTGCGTAAACTGAGTAGATATATTAATTCCTGTTAGTATCTGTTTAACTGATATTCATGCGTATAATGAGGATCGAAATGTACTGAAAGAAACTAACCCATTTTTGTTCACTGGAATTTCTGTTCACCCGCTGTTCTGCGTCAGCCAACTGGTGACGCTTCCATGTAAGTCTTTCGGTCATACATCGTGCGAGGCGACGAAGCACTGTGGACACGTTCGGCTGGGGATAAGCTGCAGATTCGTCACTAAGACTGTTTGAAACCGCCATGTCCATATCGGAGGCAATTGAGGTATCAGAATCACTCCTATTCCTGGAGGCGATACTGGGCTTCAGTTCTGAACTCTCCAAGGGTAGTTGATTTCGGGGTGGATAACATGCCTGTGCCATTCGAGGATCGGTCAGTTTTCTTGCCACGTCACTGGATTCGTCCGAGTCAATATTCCTTTCGCTAAAAATATTTAGAGTTCATTCATAGGAAGCAGGTGAAATAAGAGACGAGAAAGATGTTGGTTTTATTTTGCTCATGATATGGTTTGATCTGAAACCATTTACCGGTTATTAATCTTAAAAAAAGAAGTATCAGAGAAATAAATATGAGATGATTCTCAAAACGTATTTATACAGAAGAGTCAATATGTTATTGAAAATCTCTGGAAGGACTATACCTATTTACTGGGTAGTTATGATGTGTAGAAAGTTATTGACAGCCTGTCCATGTAGTCCACTTGAATATCTCACTGAATTACCAACGTTTTGGGCCCAGGTTTGATTCGTGGTGTAATTGATGGATGTGCACTATTGACTATCCTCAACAGGGATGAGGTAGCTACACTTATCCCAAGGTCTCTCGGGGGTGAATGCTATGGTAAGAGTGCCTGATTAATACAACTTGTTGGAGCTAACCACTAAGGGATTCAAAAGATTAAAAAAGCTTCAATGAAATAGGGTAGTATTTGTCATAGCTAACGATTACTGTCTTTTCATGAACAGAATTTCAAGTGGAAACAAATTGAGTGGGAACAGTCAGTGCTCCCACATTGATGATTTCGAATGTGACCAGTGTGTTGTTTTAAGGTTAATTTGACATTAGAATTTGTTAATTGGAGAAACATTATCTTTGAACCGCTTGGATTTAGGTGTTTCGGGGCGTTCTCGGTGAAGAAAACATCCTTCAAAGTAAGTGATTGGTCGAAATAACACAGAAATTCAGGAGCAAATAGCTTAATCTAAATCACCACGAATACTAGTCGGTTTCGTACTCCATGGGTAAATATGATGTAGAATTTCACAACACATTTTAGTAAAATTTGTTTAAAACATTCAACAGCAATGGTTGTCAACCTTAATTCATCACGACGTGGTGTGACGGCTTGAGTGTCTCCATCACCCTGCGAGGTATACCGGATGGCTTTTACCACAAATTCAATCATGCCTGAAAGGTCAATGGGTAGAGGCTAGAAAAAATCAATCTTACAAGGCCAGCTGCTTGAGAATCTCCTGCTTTCCTGTGACTATCCACTCTTGACCCTGTAGAGGTCAGTCCTTCAAATAAACACAGTGAGGGGCAATTTACCGATCAATAAAACCCCGTTAGATGGACTTCGGAGCAAGGCATCTGGGACTTACTCTAGACGGTGAGAGAAGTCTTCTCACTTCATCGGACAGCTACCGCTCACCCAAGCTGGGCAAACCCCAGCCATAAGGTGATGTCCCGTCCACATTCCGCCTCTCTCATTCGTTGCACGCGGCTAACGAACAATACTCAACAAAGGACCCAAAATCAACGCACCAGAGAACGGCACATTCAACCGAGATCCAAAGGCGTCGGGTGACACGTCCCTAGAAGTTCGCAAACGCATGCTTCGGTCACGCTTCCCGTTGGATCTACACCCCACTGCCTTTTAGGTCGGACTTTTGAGCCAAAGACTCAGTGCCCAAAGTCTTAGGTACACATTTAGAAAAGCCTTTTCCCCACTTGTCTAGTTATTTGTCTCAATCCCGAATAATCCTATCGAATATTACTCAGTGTTTTACCAGTAGGGCCAAACAATCTGAAGTTTCGAAGTCAAAAGGCGCGCTCAACATTTGCACACTCAACTAGATCGTTCAACAAGCTGCTTTAGCTAGAACCCTTGAAACATTCCATTTAGACGTATGTTGTCTCTGAAACATGCACACAAGACCCTCCTTCAATCTTCTCCTTGCGTCTTCCTGACCCAACCTCATCTTCACGCTTCACTCTCCTTGTTTCGGGTGGCTCGGCATCTTACGCTCACGGTGTTTCTGGTGTCGGGATTACATTGGGTGCCAAGGTTGAGCGCTTGCTTCTTGATTGGATTCCAGTCAGTAACCGACTGTGCACTTTACGCCTACATCGCAGTGTACGAGTCTGGTGGGAAAACCGGATTAGCAATGCTGAGGCTAGGCGTAGAGTTTTAGGCAGTCGCGGTCGTCCACTGGAGCAAGTGGGCAACCTTCATAGATTGCGCTGGTTGGGACATGTACTACGCGTGTCACTAGATAGGTTGCCACGGCGAGTGATGTTTGCCAAGACAGGTAGCGGTTGGAAAAAGATCAAGAGCAGTCAAACGAGGATCTGGCATGAGGGTATGAAAACCCTAACCAGGAGACTGGCCCATATAGGTTCCGTTAGGCTCCCTGGCTGGGGACCCCGAGATCAATGTCACCATTGGGTAGAGACGCTGAGCAATGTGGCTGGCTGTCGCCAACATTGGCGTTCATGCATCTACTCATTACTCTTGTTACTTCAGCCCATATAAATGCACTATCTTCAGCTTAAATGTGCTTTCAAAATTGTAATCTTCATTCTTCTGTTTGATCCAAATGGGCGACCAAAAGACAGCAACTAAAACCGGCGCACGAAATCGCGTGGTTAATGGTTGTAAGAACTGAACTGAACTGAACTGTACTTCTCAACCGTTCATTACGGGTCAACCGCTAAAGAAAGAAGCGTCGATGCTTATTAGGCTTATCGATGTATGCGTCGACCGATTTCAGTACACCTGAAATCAAGAATAGATTTACAGGGATCTTTCTCAATCATTCCAAAGAGTTCGGTGCACGGCCGTTATGATAGTCGCCGAAAACTTCAATGCAATCAACCATTCTAGTCTCACCTAACCGTGACATAGTTAACTAAATGGTAAAAACTAAGCCAAGTAACGCGATAGTTCAGCCGAGTAAAACAATTTCATATATATGATACATTTGTATGTAAAAGCAGGGCGTTTCAATCTCTCCTTCAGAAAAATGAGATACCATGTAAATATCGGGTGATGGTGATTGATTGCTTTAGTGTTCTTGTATGGGATGCACGTCAATGCTAATGATACCCCACTTGAAAAATTATTACATTGCATTTCCGGCTGTATACGGGTTATAACGACCATAGTATGGTTTCGAACAAGTCAATTATGTTTCTTACGTCAAGCATGTCTTCTTTAAATTGTACGCAACATGCTACCAACCACCAGATGCGTTATGACTGCAAAGAAGAATTATGGTAAGCAAAGTAAATGGCAGTCATGGGAAGTGTTAGCTGACGTATCCAAGCACATCCCAGGGAAGCTGGGGGGAATTTTCTAAGTGCTAGACGGATCTCGCTGCATTATTTTGAATCTCATGGCTCTTTCCTTGTTCCCAGGCTTATTACTAATCCAGTTCCATAAATTTTGTGCCGTGATTGGACTGTGCACTCGCTGAAATTAGATAAGTGATAAATATAAGCATTGTGGAAATTGGAATATCCCAAAGTGGGATAAAGCCGGGGTCACTTTTATACAAGGTTGTGATAATTTTACGATGCAATGGTAACAGGTACATCCATCCCTTTTGGCTAACTGAATCAACAAATGTAGACAACGATAGAAAACTGCAAAAGCCTTGGGCAGAAATAATGGTTTAACATTCCACCGAACCGCCGAATTCGCTTACTAGGCCCCGACCTGTGTGCCCAAAAGCGATTGGTGCAGGCCCTCCAATTGCCTTGGTCGTGTGTGAAAACCAAGACGGAACATGACCTGTCATTTGACCCAAGTGGGGAAAGGTCACATCAACCAAAACGTTTAACCTTTCCACATACACACACACACACAAACACACACCCATTACTCTCTACTTCCGAATATTGACTTTAAAATGAGCCAACGGCTATGATTATGTAAGAATTTTTTCCACTATATGATATATAAGAGCATGACTAGGAATATCCTTAAACAATTGTTTGTTCACCGACTCGTTTTTTCAAATCTATGTAATCGCCTACACGAATAAACACTTGCACTACGTCGCGCAGACCGGAAGTCAAAACTTTGGAACCACTGCACAACAACAGGTCATGAGGTCAGAACGAATAACGCCAAAGAGGAACGTCTGACCCTAGACCAATTCATTCAATCCACAGGCCGAAGTCGGTCAACATTAGGCAACGATTGAACAACCAATAAGGAATGCAGGATTGATGGACAAACAGGTGCGACAAAAGTCACGGTGTGAGGCATAAGCAGACTCCATTCAGGCACAAACCTTATCGTTTCACAACGAGTTCCAGTCCAAATAAAAACGTTACAAGAAATAAGACCACTCAACGGTGGCCTTTCTCTCTCTCTCTATAATCTGAACTCAACTCAACTCAACGCTAACCATCAGGTGCGATAATCCCGAGGTCCCCTGGGGGCCCAAGTGAACCTTGATATATAAGAAACGCGCTACGACAATCAGTGAGATAGTTTCATGTTCAGCGGAGGAAAAGTTGCAGAAGTCTTGTTGTTACTAATAGCTCTAGGGCTTCATTCAGTGAAATAGAGCATGTACCCAGTATTTGTATGTCAAAGTAGGTTCATGGTCGATTTCACCGTTGATAACTCGTTTTGTATTTTTCCTATGAGGAATATTAGAAATCCTGATAATCCAGAATAGTCGTGACGGTCTTTATCAATGAAACTGAATGTAAAAAGCCGTCAACTGTATAAACTGGGGAACTGTCTAATTTTGTTTTGTGTTAGGAGTTTATCATACCAATTGCACTGGGGCAGTGGGCACATAAGACCGACCATAACGTACTTGCTTGAAATAGCTGCACAGCAATTCTAACTATAATACCCTCCCGAAATGTTGACTCTATATGTTAAACCATTCATGAACAGATTGAATTTCCCTTACCATCCGGTGAGTGTACCCACTAGTGAACCTCATTTGCGATATGATGATGGACAAATAGAAAGGGAGTGGTTTCTATGTTCCTAACGGGAATGGAGTCATAAACTTTCCAAATGGGAGTCGAAACCCTTAGGTTCAGAACTGTAAAACGCTAGGCAATGCCTGGTGCTTGAGAAAGTTAACTTCGTTTACCCAAAAGTAAAGTGGATACCGTTCAACTTTACCGTCGAGAAACTTCGATACAAATGGTGCAAACTGCCTCGGGAGTAAACATCATTAGTAGATTATGGCTTTGATCCACATCCACATGACGTTAACACTGCGTTAAACACCCCCTTTAATTGGTTAATCATCATCTTAAGCCACATACCTGTCTTTCTTACGTGTTATTTACTTAGTTTTTGTTATTAATCCCAAAGTTGATACCTAAACAAAATAATGGAAAGGTATACATTCACCGAAACTGTAGCAACTTCTCTTAGATTGATCTGCTCAAACATATTCACAGATATTCATTATGGATCAGGCAATTGGATTCACGTCCACACTACACGAAGCCGTATTAACCTCCAGGTAAAAGTTGCTAACAAGCTTAAGTTTAAGAAAGACGTAATCTTACAGGGGGGTTAGTTGTTCGTGATAAACAATAATCAGATGTTCAAAAGGATTTGGGAATCACACCCTATCGAACGGGTTTCTTATTTACCATTACCGCCAGGCTGATATTATGGGTGCAAGTGTGACAGATTATGTCTGTTTCGCTTGATAACACTCCATTCTGGTCATTGCACATCGAATTAAATACACACGAATACACACAAGCACTCACGAGATCAGTTTGGCATCGCATGCCGGCACACTACGCATACCAAACATTGCGCGTTGCGCAGCTATAGATAAACCACATACAGGAATAATCGTCTGTCACACAAGTGTCTTCTCGCGTACCCTAATCGAACTTAGTTTTGCACTGTAAACGCTGTGCACTAGATCGATAGATCGATATGACAACCTACTGGGTCAGAATCGGATGGCCAATAATGACGATTAGAGTGATTCATGCACACAAACAAGCACGCTCATTCACACCCAAACACATATACACACGCACTCAGTGAACCATGCAAACCCAAATAAACTCTAGCGAATAGTCTTGCTGTGAGGTTGACAGGCTGACCGGAGACAGCGACAGTGTGGGGTTCAGTACAGGAGGTTGTTGGTAGGATAGTGAATGAAAGGTGGGAAGGGAGTGAAGTGGAGGCCATGTAAAACGAAGATAAGCAAGCAGAAGACAGACCATCGCGTAACTGACGAGAAAATGATGAGAGTAGCGGTCATCGGACAGCTGTCGTCACACCACGCTGGTNGAAACTTACCCGGTGAGAGCTAACTTGCGTTCGGCAGCCGATCCGGTCTCGTCTACTACGGAAAATCCGTGAGCTGGTTTCATCTCCTTTAACTCACTAATGAGAGACCGTTCAGGTGCGGTCAGCTGGAATGCTTCACGAAGTCTGGATTCTAAACCGCAATTGTAGTGTTCATTCGGATCAAGACTCATCAGTAGTAGAACGATACTAGTTGTCTCCAGCAGTTCAGCAGGTAACTGCATAAGCAGGTTCTTCAACTTTTCGTCTGACTGTAGTTCTTTTGCCGTTTTCTCTCGCCATGTGATTAGTGGTGGTGTGAGAGAGTAAGTGACCGTTTTTGATCCGGGTCTTGTTATAGTATTCTTTGATGCACGTGAAACCGGGCTGGGTGATAATTGTGCTGCATTGTCCACACGAGGTGGATTGGTACTTTGACTGGACACACTGGATGTTGTTGGACTGGATTGTCTAGAGGAGGTTCCATTACGTCCTACTGATGCATTTGTCCTAAATGGTTGTTGTGAAGACTGTGGCGGTGGTTTCCCGCTTTGCATTTGACCGTAGGGAGTCGATCGGTCGGGTGTACGTTCCAACGACTGAGAGCGATTTGTGTGATCCTTAGCACTTCTTCCATTCCAGTCCGTACGAAGCAAGCATGCATTCGGTCTGGTGTAATTCCCACCGAAGCCTCGTCGAATGTTTGGTCGGTTGTGAATGTAGGAATCGGGATGCAGACTAGAAAGAAAAGGCAATACCATTTCGATATAATGAATTCCACTGACACTGTGCATTTAAAAAAGGTAAACCGAACATTTCTACGGTTATGTTTGTTCACATTTCGATTTGCTCATACGGAACAAAGGTCGCTATATGTATTGAGTATTGAAAATTTACTATTCATAACTGTTTTGGAAATTCATTGACATCTAATTGGAACTGCGTATCTAATGGTCCGCTTGATGAGTGGAGCTAAACCACCGTTCATTGCTGTAAGGATGCGCGTTCAAATGAGTGCGCAAAACCCAATGCACAAGTGTTTAGTTTATTGACAGAACTATCTTTTAGTATACAACCAACTGACCTGCAATCTCAATATACTCCAATGAATAATCGATTGCACGCATATACCTAATTCTCTAATGGATCATCAACACATGTTGAATGACCAAACATCATATAAATGATGATCTATCCCAGTGATTTGAGAGCAGTCATGGGTGCATGACCGGAAAATTTTACTTGGAATCGTTTGTTCTCCGATAAGCCTTTGTAATGCCGTTCTCCGGTTCAATCAAAGGATGCATAGTGAAAGATGTTAAAAGCAAAAAAGCAGAAACAAAGCGAAATATATTTTTAATAACGGTGTAATTGTGACACTGCAAGCCAATACCTCCGGAAATTCCATGACGAAAAAACGAGTAAATAAGCAAATAATTAAACAGCGTTTTTGTGATTTGTAGGTGTAATATTTAAAAGCTCGTCATAAAGAACATCAGAAAGCTATGTCGAATATCACGCATGTTTATTAGGCCTTACGTTTTTTTACAATTTTGTCAAGGGTAGTGGAGTATTTTAGGTCAGTATCATGCATGTGTATAACTTGACGCGAATGAACCTAAACCACGTTAACTTTCAATTAATTACCTCCCTCATATGTCTGCGGTTGCGTGTTGCGGAAAATCACAACAGAGGTCTTGGTATTTCAGTGGTTACAAGATAACTGTAAGCAACGGTGTCTACTGTGTGATTCATCTAGTGTGCCATAAATAACTGAAGTCATTAACAATGGAAAACGCAAGTAACACATCTCGATTACCAATAAAGCCCAAAACAGTGACAAATAAACTGTACAATTGATCGAATGACTTATGCTTAGTGACAAGAATGCAGCCCAACGTGGCTCTTATGAGCGCAGTTCCCATCAGGATTGCTCATTGTCACATTAACCATGTGGGGCAACGTTACACAACGGTTTCTGGCGGCCATCTTTTGAAACGGTAGGGATGAACATTGCCAAAGGGTACGATTCACGACTAGTTCTCGGGGGTAAACCCAATGTATCATATTTCATCACTTGTAGATTCGTTGAAGGTTCCTCCTTTTAGCTTAACATTGGGTAAATCAGCGAGCGGTTTATAGGCATGCTGTGGCCATCATTTTGTTAACTGGCGATAAAAACATTTAAGTGTGAATGATTGGTGCGTATGGATGCTTTCTCTCAGGCACACCACCCCTTTGAGGCGAGTATTTCATACCGGCAAGCTCCAATCCAAAAATGTGCAACGAACGCTTTTTTAATTTTCGGAAAATACTGCTATTCTTATAACTGCTTTTGCTTTCTTTAAATGTCTTTTACTCTCTATGTTGCTAATTGAGTATCAAAATGAACAGTAAACTTTCAGGAAGGGAATTGTGGCCATACTAATACTACCTGGGAATCACAGAAATGTGGAACGTGGGCGGTGGTTGTGGGGTTCGAACTTAAGCTATAGATCGGCTAACTGATGATCTTGGTCAATTGACCAACAGTGCCGCATTATATTATTGCATTACATTTCATGAGCGCCTGTGTCAAACAAACCTAGGAACAATAGTCTTTATGATAGAAAAAAGTCCCTAATTGACTTCATAAGTCGTACATTTTAGGGGTGACCTTGAGAAGAATCCCTGAATATCCACTAGCAATATTTGTGATATTATTGGTTGATATCAATTAAGAGTCATTTAAATTTGATAGAACATAACTGAACAGCAAGCCCTGAACAACAGAAATATACATAAACCAGCGTTTCAAGAAACGGGAGATGTAGTTTAAGATGAGCCCATTCAGTTTAGGGGTACTCTAGAAATAAATTGTGGTTTCCAGAACACCTTTCACAGCACTACCCTGAACGTGGTAAAAAATAACAGACAATTACAGTGAATTGTTCAAAAGGAGTACAGCGTATTGGTCCGTTGATTGAATGCTGATCGATTGCACCATTGCCAATCTTAAAAGTTATTTACAGAAATCCGGTTCTATTTTGATTATTGCAAGTACCATTCTAGCGTTAACCATACATCCATCATTTGCTCACATACTACTCCAACATGAAGCGCAACTGAAAGTTGGTTAGCTAAAGTACCAGATAAGAAATTTGTAAAATTACATATTCTCAAGGCCGATCATCCATTATTTGGGATTAAAGGATAACCCCATTCTTTTTCATCAATCAGCGAGGCGAAAGCTTTCTTATAAAGTGCCAACTGTTGTTCGGTAGGGTGGTTTTATGGTTTTCTTTGCATGCTTTACTTGTTTAAAACACAATTCTTTATTGATAATAATAACCTTTTTACTTCCTTTTAATCGTTGAACGCATTTTGTTACAATCAATGTTTAGGAACGGGGGTGCGGTCAATTTATGGCTGTCTAGGGAAATATAGAAACGGGAATGATAGGCATCAATGTCGGAACTTGTACTCACCACCTCTGAGTCTCGGGAACGGTGACCTTAGCCGCTGGACCATATACTGTTGCATTACAGCTTGATTCTTACATTGAAGCGATCAGGCCAGATAACACGAAATGCAAGTGCGTGTCACGATGAATTTCTAGAACTCCGCCGAAGACTGCTCACAGAGCCAATCCTGTAGTATCCGTCACCTATTTAGGCACTCACGCTGAACAAAATCTCCAGGGACAACGCCACTGGGACAATTATTTTCATTACGACAACCAAGCTCTGCAGTAAGAGTCATTGCATTCTACAGTCGTCCCCGACATGCGCGTGAGCGAACCCATTGCAGAACACACAGCAAATGCTATCAGTAGTACCCTTTGAAGGAATTTCTTGCTCTGTATGGGCCACAAATATCCCACGGGCACCAAACATAAAGAACTATACAGACCAGTTAGCACACTGTCAATGAACTCTCAAAAAGTATCCCTTCATCAAAAAAAATATACCGGGCTATATCATGGTAATGTAGGCGGACTATCTCGAAAACCCACATGCAAATTCGTCGAATTCCTGTCCTACATCTAATCAGAAACGTTCACCTCCTCGCAAGCACCGAAGATCGCTTATTGATCAGATTTCAATCTACTGATTCTAACCTACGTTTATTGTGCATGCAGCAAACAAACTAAGGAACGCGACTATCTACAGAAGAAATGACCCGTTTGAGCTATTTCACTCGTGAAGCATGAGGCAAAACCTAAAAACAGTGTGTAGAGAAATCGGTTTTTTCGGAACCAGGAGCAATATATACAAAAATTCTTGAACCAGGGTTGGATGTAAACAAAGTCCCGACAAGACTCCATGAAGAGCTGAAACGCTTGAGCTAGAATAAAATGTAGGGTTCCATTTCGCCTGTTCGCCGAGCTTGGCAATTTGTTTGCAAACGTTTCATCACCAGCCGAGGTGAAGTGGCCACTTCACACTGATGATGTCACCTCGGCTGGTGATGAAACATTTGCAAACAAATTGTCAAGCTCGGCGAAAAGGCGAAATGGAATTCGGGTCACCCGAGTTACGCGAACCGATTTTCTATATTTTGTCAAAATATAGGGTACAGAACGGCGCACATGTGACGTGATGTCACCAGCTTTTACTGAAAGAGGGTTAACAAAGAAGGACATTACATAAGCGTACCACTCCATACAATAAATTCCTGTATTTTCAAGGTGATCAGGCAATCAATGCATTCTTATGGTGAGGTATTTCACTAGATAGTGAGAAGCAATGCCAACCATCAATCGCAATGAGTGAAACATGGCGAACAGCATCTACATCTAAGGGTTATCTTAACGATGTAGGCCATACGAAATCCACATGTAACTACATGCGACATTTTAAAGTATCTTCTTCCTTGGGAAAACACGAATAACTCCATATCGCACCAAAGGCAGCAGACTTGTGAGACGCACATATGGAACGCTGAAGGGGATTTTAGAGGTGTTAATCCAACGATAAGCACACCAATATCCCGTTGTCCATTGGCGTACGGGCATCACTTTAGACCTAAACTGGGCAGACACTACTACAACTACTATTCCACGGCAGAAGAGGAGTGGCCGTGACGGAGACCCTGCATAATTCCCGTTTCGGTCGTTCCATACGGACTAGTATATCATGATCCTCTCACCAGAACCCAAAGTTGATGCAGCGCAGACAAAAAGCTTATTTGACCGCTTTCAATACCTGCAAACATTCAGCTGGGGGAACTATCATACAGTGTTCCACCACCTTTGATTTATGAGAAAACCTATCTTCCGTGATAAGGACTCCAGATTGTTATCCAGAAAACTTATGATATTAGGTAATGCATTTCCCAACTGCGTGGTGCTGAGATAGGGCCGTTACGGGATAAAAGCAGGCTATTGTTGGATGAACTTTGCTTACTTCGCCACGACGCTCGCAACCGGATACGCAATAACAAGGTTAGGAGAAAAGTATAGGATAAACTAAGTTATGTACTGCGGTAAATGTTTGATCTTCATTGATTTGAATGGTTTAGGAAGGTTTAACAAATTTCAACATATGGGCTATTTCGGTGTGCGATGTTTGTCGAGACGGGCACTAGGTGGAAGAAATTCAAGGGTGCGCAACCGAAGACCATGGAGACATAAATACTGACCACAGAAGTCAGAAATATGGGTCGCTTCAGGCTGCTGAGTTAGCAAAGTGTCGTAAACAAAGTCGCTCATACAGATGATGAATTTATTCGCCAATTTAGTTTCGTTGTGTACTTCATTCCTACTCTTCTGACTTTGCTGCTGACTTTATCCTTATTCCCGCTATTCACCAGTCAAGTAGGTAACAAAGGAGAACAACAAAAGCCGTTACACAAAAGTAGAAGTTAGTCCATTGTATGAAATGAACTGAATTGTTCAATGACGGCCCGAGTTGATAAACCATAGCACACGACACCCTCCTCAACCCAGTCAAATAGACTGAGGACAGCGCACTGCAACAAAAGAGATGTGCATTGTAGAATCGGTGTTTAAGCCATCCGCCAAAATAATTCTGCTTTCTACTTCTTCTTTCCGTTAATCAGCAGAAAAATCATCAATTGTGAGATAAATGACGATGATTAAAGGAAACAGTGCTGGAATCATAACTTTTTATTAGTTTTAGGTTCCTTTCTTCTACACGTGACACTTCACGCACGTACGACGACCAGGATTCATATGTACTCCTATGACTGACACATTAGCTGTTCAAAATCCATGTTGTTCTCTCGACTGTGTATTCCCTCGAGAGAAATGTATCTGTCAATCGTGATAACTTTTGTTCGCCGCTAAATTACTGTTTCTCCATTCAAGCAGGCATACGAGCAGTGTGCCACCATACATGGCAATTTGGCAAATATGGCATTGACAGCACATGCAAAGAAAAATGGGATATAACTCCAGGTAATTACAGTGAAATTTCGTGCATCTTGCTTGAAGTTTCCTTGGGTAGTGACGCATACGTCACCTAATTCATTTCAGTCTGCCCGAGACACTTTCTGTTTATCCTGTGATTCTGGCAAGGATTCGTCCAGACATATTCCGAATCGGTGGGTACGATTAGGTGTGATACGGTACTCTGAAAGTGACACCACACAATCAATCGATTTCCAAACGAATCGAGGTCTGTCATGGCAAACCAGTCCACGGATTGAAGAGAGTGAGAGAGAGAATGGGAGAAAACAATCCACTGCGCAGTATTTATGCTAGAAAGGGCTGACCAAATTGTGTCATCCCTATGGATATGTGAGTAGGGGTGTGTGTTGGTGACCAGAAATCGGTTGGGTACTTCATTGCAAATGATGGGAGGGCGAAGACCCCAAAGCCAGGAATATGTAGTACTCTGGATTAAGTAAATGTACTGTGTTTATGTTAGAATAAACCTGACACCTGTTGGTCCCAAAAGTGTGTGAATGCACGAAAAGCACAACTAATTTTTGGGACCCATGCAAATAATTCAATTCCACTTGCTAGAAAAGTGCGAGGAAAAAACTCTCGGTAGGTGTATGGGTTGGCCTCAGCTGCATAATTTTATAGAAACCGACACCAACATTTGCCACCACGTTCGACTGAAAACAGTAGAGATGTATGAAAGGGAGTGAAATCAATAGTTGATTGGCACACTTTGGAGTTATCGGAAACTAGGATTCGGAGTGAAGTGAAAATAATTTGTGATGAAGTGTAAATTTTCGATTTCGGATATGCCAGGGAAACACCTGGTATATTGGATGAGCATTGTGCCCGCACAAACAAGTCACAGCACTTCATATGAAAAGGCAAAACATGACCAAGAGATTCAGGCACATAAGTCAAATTAAAGTTCTGTTGGAGGATATCAAGACCAACCAAGCGGTTGGAAACGCTGAGTGATGTGGGTGACTGTCGCAGACAGCAGCGGTCATAATTTTATTATGTTAGTACTTCAAGCTTTCAACCCTTATCTAATCCTTTCTTATCGGTCGACTAAAGCGACACCCAAAAGATACCAGCCATATTCAATGCGGGACAGCTATTGACCGTTCAAATTGAAACTAAATTTCGCATGAGAAACTACAAATATATGGCACAAAACCCTCAGATCATAATGTTCATATAATAAAGAACATCGGATAAAGAAAATAGAGTCCTATAATATGACTAGAACAAATCAGGCGGAACCAAGTTTATGAGCAAAATCATTATCCACTTAAGAACCTATGATGTAAAGAACAATTTGATTCTATTAAAATATGATCAGAACTCAACTGGTGTATCGTCGTACATTTGATTTAACTGAGCGACTGGCGAACCAAACAAATCCGGTACTACGTCTAATCACAAATGAATTCTTTGTGCGTCAACAAGAGCTATTTACTCCAAAACCGTAATCTAAGGTATTATATTTTTACATCGCAAATGTGTAATAGTCTCCGCAATAGTTTCTCGCAGTCAGTTTTGAATGGTTTCGTACCTTGTTCCTGAAAGTTATTTTGCCTAGTTAAAGGCACAAATAAACAGTGTGGTTTCACACGAAATTTGTATAATTAAATGCAACAACGCATAATGAGAAAACTGGAAAACCAGGCACTCTTTTGTTTATTTGTTTTTATTTAAAGCCCAACGTTTTCAATTTAATAGGACAAAACTCTTTCATTCATGTCCTAGTCTTTCTTTTATTACTGGTTATACGTATTGCATAAAGCACTTTTATTCACCAAATTCTGATAATTGCTGGAAAATTTTTGAATTAAAAGTCCTAACTTGTTTAAATATTGTTAACTATAATTATATCAGTGTTAAATGTTGGATAAACCGTTAGCTTTGGAATATTTCAAAGAGTTTGATGTTTGCTGAAACGCGTACGAGGTGAAAAATTTATAAGAAAGGAATATTGTGCAGACTTCGATCAAAATCTGGCGTTCTGAATAAATCTGCTTTCTGGTGAAACAATTTTTTAAATTCCAGTGTTTAGATCCGGAGGGTACTTGCATAATCAGGTTCACTTAGGTTACTATTGTCAGCAATGCGCAACCAATAAGCTATCCAGTCCGATGATATAACAAGCCTTTGAATAATGAAGAATCTAATCTGTTCAAGGCTCAAATACTTCTAGCGTTGTATATTTTAGGATCAAAATTAAAATCACAATTTATTGAAATACATGGTTATTTTATTAAAAAAAGTAAAAATGTTTTCTAACGAACTTACAAAGAAGTTTGAAAAACATCCACATCGTGTTCCTTTACAATGGAACCATTTGAGCCTAAATAGTGCATTTGATTAAAGGTTCTTAGATCCCTCAGCTTGGCATACACAATCGGCTAGTTGCTGAATTGTCTGTCTGTAAACACACGCATCCCCACAGAATATATGGTAACGTCACACTGGGCAACAACTGGATTGGTCAAAAGTAATGACCAATCAGTTTACAGGATGTAAACCAGCCAAATAACACTTGTACAGTCTTTAGAAAATGACAGAACTCTTGCCAGAATGTTATTTATGAATCTAATTTCAGTTCGGTCCGTCAGCAAGTATGGAATAATGAAATGTTTGGTGAAGCATAGTTGCTCCTAAAGTAATTTGACAAAGGGAATCGCACATCGTTTGAATGGTAAATTAACAAACCCAAGCGGCATTTTCTCCCCAACCAGAAATACACGATAGAAGCAGTTGTAAGTCAAATCAATAGTATCCAGCAGCTGAATTAATCGTTTGGCATAACAATAGCTAACATAAAATCACATGACCTACATGATCACGCGACCCCAGTGGATCAGCTATAGTTGGATCATGTACACCTGATGATGAGCTAAGTCCCAGTCGATATCGTTTAAATGGATCCAATCCCAAAAATGTGGTGGTAGAGTCCGGTATGCTTCGGAGGATCCGGTCGTTAGGAGACGTATCGAGTGACGATAGTCAGCTAGAATATTACCCACCGGTTTTAAACACCAGTAAGTCAATCATCAGGAAGAAATGGGTGACGATCTGCATTTTCCGTTTTAGCCCTTCGTTTCGCGCTCGTTCAAATGCATTTGATTAGATTTTTCGCTGTGGCCATCGCTTTCATGCTATTTACCCTTGTGGTTTGGATATATCACAAAGATTTTGATTTCAAATCCTCTCATGTGTTCGTCTGAATAAGTGATAATAGTACCGTTTGTTTTTCGGAAAATAAATTTGATGTTAATTGCCAACAATACACAATTGATTCACGCCTAAGAATTCTCCCTTTGAAAATATGATGATGGATGCCATTTAGATCACTTTAACTAGCGGAAGATTCGTAGGATTAAAGCGAACGTATTGTATCAAAATATATATAGTGTGTTAGTGAGATCTGAATTGATTACAGACAAATTTATAACTACCAGAATGTTATAAGTTCTAAGGAATGATAAAAATATGCATGATTCAAACAGGCTACATAAGATAATTTTAGCTCGCGTCACACGGCTCAAACACAGGTTTTAGTACTTAAGTTTTGTTTTTTGTAAATTTAGTCGCAGGAGTACCTATGAAGTGTGAGCTGAAATGATCACAAGCACTGGATTATTGTTTTGACCTGGTTAATTTTTATCAGCAGTGGGAATGCATCGATCCAACTGAGGATCGAATCCAAGTATATGGCCTACTTAACTACCGGCCAGCTGATTAGACTATTTCTCATTTGCCTATAAACGATATAGCAGAACTAGTCTATGTGAGCCTAATGCCATCATACCCAGAGAATCCCAATAATAACAATGTCGCTTTTCGGGAACTAAAAATGGTCTGATTATTTACCCATAAATCAAGTGGGTAAAATGCTTGCATTGGACATGTGGGGTCTCGGGTTCTATGGTCAGTCGGATTGGTGGGTTTGCACCTCTGATGAGAACCAACCAGATCAAAACAGCTGGCCAGTGCCTATCTTTTCACTTCAGGATCCATCTTTTTGAACGACGAAATTCTCCAAACACTCAAATCGAGTGATACATTTCTTGGTTTAGGTTACCGTATATTAATCATGCTAAACATAACGCGACGAGAAGTTTGAGGAATACTCAAGGAACTTCAGTTTTGTATGAGTAAATGAAACGAACTATCAAAGACTCGAAACGGCAGGATAAGCGAACACTAAATAGGATATGTACACAAATTAAGGGATTATTGTGGCCCACAAACCGTCATTCTCAATTTAAAACGTTTAAAATTGTTACAACTTTCTGACTTAGCATAAGTTCACACGACATGAGCTTTTATGGAAAAGTGTGGTAAAAGTTCAGTAAGTTTCCATTCCGTGCAATCCATACTACCTCAGACGGTAAATCTATTCCGTACGGTATCCTCTTCGAGAACTGCAGTTAGTAAATGGACAGCTGCAATGGAAACAAATACTATACATACTTATCAGTCTAAGAATCTGTCTATCCAAAAATTACCCGGTGTTTCAAGCAAGGTTATTGACGAATATATATGCACATATGAATGAAAAAGGTCCCTGTCTCGTTATTCCACTATCAACCGTCTGATTCCAGCCTTTTTCCACCAACTAACCTAACAAGATCGAGAAAATAT
This sequence comes from Echinostoma caproni, assembly GCA_900618425.1. Classification (NCBI taxonomy): domain Eukaryota; kingdom Metazoa; phylum Platyhelminthes; class Trematoda; order Plagiorchiida; family Echinostomatidae; genus Echinostoma; species Echinostoma caproni. Next base: position 28,879 of record UZAN01041053.1, read on the forward strand.
ATTCGAAAACGTGTTTAACACAGTCAAATATTAGAAAACGTTAATTATCGAATGCCTACTCCCCGTGCTTGACAGATTCCTCAATACATATTTTCCATATTCTTAATTGCTAATTTGTTTCTTCTCACATAATGCAAGGGCGCTACAGGAAGCACTATCCATGGGCAAATATCGTGTTTAGTGATACCATTCCGTATACCGAGACAACTGCTTTGCTCAAGCTTTGATTGACCCAAAGGAATTCATTGCTGTATGCCTTTTAGTGAGGCAGGTCCAATTATGTAGTGATAATAGAAATTCGAACGAGGAAAAGACTATTTTATACAATCCCATTGTATTAGTTAGTTTTCAACTCACACATGAACTTCTCGGTACTTTCAATCAGTTGAGTCACAAGACTACAATTATTGATCTAATCATTTCACTTATGGTTAGCTACACACAACTTTCCGGATACACCTGTCACTTTTGCGGTCTACCGGAGTTGTTTTCAGACAAGGCACTTATATAATCTTCCCCTAATTGATGGCACGGAAATTATCGTTACATCTGCCGAATAACGAAGTGTAGAAACGTTACTTTGCAAGGAGAATCGCGAGTAATGAACAATAGAAAATACTGAAGACCTGCGTTGCACTTGATAGAATAATCTTAAGTTTAGGAAGATATCATTGATTTAGGTTGTATACAGTAACAAATTTATGAGATGGATCTCTCTTCCTGTCGGACAGAATACCCGTTATAGTAAAGTGGTATTATATGTTTAATCGTTTTTGCATGCCAATTTCATTGATATTGACTCAACCCTTCTTTCATGCAGTAGCCCATCCAATTAAATTTTATTGCATGCACGATCGTGCGGATGAACAGAAACCAACCACGACCCATACCTCGGGGTTTACCGCTACCTGTTTTGGATGAACTGTCGATGCTATTCAGCCATCAGTTTGCTCAGTCAGTTAAAACGGATAAAGTCTATGTGCAGCTAACGCATGTTCCTTGGCTTCGAAATTCAGACAGCACACCTCTTCCATTGTTGCCTCCGCAACTCACACCGGAGACAGTATTTCGATCTGAGATGGATTTAGCCACCAAAGAGATTCTTCTCCACTGGAGCGAGACACACCAAGGTGAAAGGATTGATAATTTTCTAATGCACTTGTTTCAAACTTCAAATTTTCGATCAGTATATGAAATACTTAATGCTCGATCGGTATACCCATATAATTTATCGGAATTTGAGATATGCTTCCGGCAAGTGTGGTTTGGATTGTACTCGTGGGATCAAATGTCTCCAGGGTCAGACATTACTTGTGGATTTCAGCATGTTTACATTGGTGAGAAACGCAGAAACACAGTTAAAGGTTTGCACAACTGGATGAGATACTATATACTGGAAAAAAGTGCGAAACTCGTTTTGAACCGAGTTCACAAAAAACACCCCGTTTTACCTCTGGCATCACTACGATTCATTTACGATGAAGCGGTGAAGCCATACGGAACAATTTTTTTCGGTCTTCCAATTCAGTTTGAAATTATGATATTTTTCTGTGCTTTTCTTATTGGTGGAAGTCGTGAGGTGAATTTCCTTATCGACGGTCAAAAAACAACAGTCATTTCCTATGATGTTGCAACCCGTACCGATGCATTGGCTACCGCTTTTTTCAAATATTAATGTGCAGAAATACGTTGACGCCAACTTATCTTATATCGCTTCCTTTTTTCTACACAACCAGTAAGTAGCGCTTTAATCCTCAAGCACTCGAAGAGGCTTTTATAAATTTGATCGACTTAGGAGCGAAACGGAAATTTTTTGAGATTCTTAACATTTTCATCTATTTAATTTGGGGCATACAAATGGAAGGTTTCTGTTAGAAATAGCACCGTTCCATAAATAATGATTGTTATCTTATTATTGTTGTTGTAAGTAAGATATCGATTGATTATCAGTCCTATGAGTCTGTAGACACATCAACAATCTTTTGTTAACTCATTGGAGTTAAGAAATTGACCGATCTTATTCTCTATAATTCCTATGATTTAGTAGTTCTACAAACTGAAGTACAGAAAATTGTTGGACCGTAATAAGCAGCAATTCCGGGAAAGCAAAAATCTTGTTAACCGTGTTTCATACCTGAATATGTTTCTATCGGAATGGACATTTGACACAATAATAACTTTGTTATCAAGCTTTTTGCAATAGCCCTCTATCGCGGGAATTCGATTATTTATCTAGAAACTGCCAGTTATAATCTTTATTAACGAAAGAATGCTTGGACAACACTATTATGATCTGCAGGTCATTTGTTTAAACAGAGAACAAGTCTTTTTGATCAAATGAAATTCGCTACTGACTGACTTTCAAGCGGATAAATTCAACAGATTCGTTTATTATAAATCACTGCAGAGCTGTTGACGGTGTTTGGGTTAGGTTAATATTTTAGACTGATAAATCCGAATACATATCCATAGAAAACAGATTTGCATCAACTTAGTAATGGGACTCATTGTATAAGTTCATAGCAAAATACTTTGATTCAGATGTCTACTTTTTTGGTGCAAACTTCATGTCTATGTCGACTTTATTTTCTGCAAACTATTGCCCACAGTAATGTTAGCAATAATCGAGTCAAACCATAAGTTAGGGATAAAATAATCACCCTGTATTCGCTGACCAAGCTTCTGAAAACGCTGCCAGTCATTATCATGACTACCCAGCAATTACATATGTGATTAATGTTCCTGAGTAGTGACGGCATACAGGGGACGATATTTACTGTCGGTTCTTTCTAAAAGAATATAGTGATATAATTTGTGGTTTCGAGTAAAGCCCAATGTCTGGGTGATGTGGTGTAGCAATCTTATCCTTAATTCATCATTTGTGAAGGTCACCAAATATATCCCCATCATTACCAATTCTGGTAATGCAACCTTTCTCATTTGCCCTTGTCAATCCGTTTAGTATTAGCATTTAACCGAATAAAGTAATATATGTGTATATTCTGCATCAGGATGAATAACCTCATACTTTTACAATTTGGATAGGTACAAAATCTGTAAATTTATCGAATCCGTCCTGCTATGAAAATTGGTATGAAATAAATCAGGTTCATTTTTATTCACTAAGGAGGTGCCAAAGGTGCTCAGTGAAAATCTACATCAATAATTCATTACTGGAGCGGTCACAAAAACAATGAACTTCAATCAGATGTTAGAAATTAGACTCATTCAGATACTTTATGGTAATCATAAACGAAATGACACATATCGGATTTTCAGATCTTGATCAAGAGCTTGCTAGCGGTCCCGTAGAACTGTTCGTTTGAAATTAATACGAAAATAGTTCCGCGAAGTATATAAAGTCACATTTATTGGTTTCCGTCATTTTGGGTGGATAAATGTTGGTGGCAAAATGTAGGTGGTGTAACTCTATATGGTAAAATCTGAGGATAGCTTAAAGTCAATTATTCTGGCTGGATTACTTTGAAATTGTTATTCAAAGTGAAATACAGACATAACTACCCATAAGATTGATTGAAAACATTGAAAACATGATATTGGTATCATTGAATTGATAATGTGACAGATACGAGGTCATCGGCGGTTTAAAAGGGATTATCGTAGGTCAGAAACGAGTTTATCTTCTTTCGGTTCCGTGGGTTTATATGCTTAATTTTTGTTTCGCCGTTTTGTCTGTCTATTGTGTCTAACTGCATAGCTTTCCTCTGATTTAAGGAAGTATCTTGCGGAAAGAAACTCTTTTTCATTTGGTTAGTATTCCAAACTTTGGGTACATTATTTCGCATACTATATCAACTATNAACTATTGTCCTAGTGTTCAGTAATCATATGATGTCTGCGATCGGATAAATTTAGATGCAGTCAGGGGAGCCTACTATTCTCTGAAAATCCTCACGTTATGAATCAAAAATGAATTGGGACCAATCGCAATCTTCTGAATGTGCTGACATTTTCTTGATGGTACTGGATGCGCGTGAGTCAGGATAACAAACAGAGGGCCGTCACCTGATTTGATCATGTTTTCCATCGCCACCCACGTAACTTCCTTTCAGGAAGAATGTCTATTAACTGTGATCATCCCATATATACTGCATGTTTCTCCCTACCTAACCCACTTTTGGCTAGCACTACATATAGGTTCTTGCACTGTTTGCAACTGTCCCCTAACTGGGATTGTTGGGAGACGCATCGTGGGACCAGATTCAGTGATAGTCTTGGCGAGATACAA
>UZAN01041053.1:33679-51060 GCA_900618425.1 Echinostoma caproni
ACCACACGTATAAGAGTTTCCATATTGGCAACGGATTTGCACCGAACTGAAAAAACAATTTAGTGGAACCATTAATTTTGGTTATACATGAAAGATGGTTTGAAAAGCAACGTACAATGAAAAACAATGTATATATACAAATTGAACTTCCTCCAATCTCTTTCTTCACGCACAATATTCCGGTCATTCAGCAGCACTCAACTAACATTAGAGGTCATCTATACTGAACACCAACAAGCCTGTCCGAGATTTAAACTGAGGACCCACGGCATGGAAAGGCGGTTATTCCTATGCCAACCAGCTCACACCGGGAGCATTCAGAATTACTGAGCAATGTTTGTTCAGACGTATTCCTCAAAGATAGCTGGCCATTGATTTTGACCCAACTGCAACGTAGAGAAACACTTTGTATCCTGAGGACTCTACTAGAAATACTCCCAGTAAATCAGGTATTCGTTAGAGTTCTAAGTGTACTATCCTAAATAAACAGCCTAAAGTAGAGCTAATTATTTGTATTTAACTTACCGTTATTAGTGAGTGGTATTGTGGGGTAGTTGTTATTGATTTGAAGTGACAGTGAATATGTACTAATGATGGGCATTTTAGGGTAAAACTCAAGTTTAATGCTGCACATGTGTGTGGTTGACTAGGAGAACTGAGGATTTTGCATGAAGATACAGTTTGGAAAATGGTCACTACAGTTTCAAGTATTCTTAAGTGGATGGAGTGCTCGGAATAAACAGCGTAAGGTGCACTTCAGAATTTGATGTATGATGAATCTAGTGGCCTGAAATGTAGATTAGTGATTACAAAATCAAAAAGTCAGCAATAAACAGCAACTCAAAAAAGTTTTTCTCAAGTAATTATTTTTTGACGCTGCGTGACTCAATCAATTCTTAAGGTTCTCATAGATTAATACTATCAAACACAGATAAAAAAGCTCACTTTGGTTGGCTATCGTCCAAACCGACTCGAGAAATATCCCATTCAGAATATGTCTTTCTCCCAGGGGGTCTATAATATGGCTTCCCATAAAATGGATCCATGGGTTGTTGCCTGGCTGTTGGAGAAAAAATTGTCTGATCCATCAATACATCCGCATTTTGACGTAACATAGCCAGATTATCGCACAACGATCGTGGCCGAGCATCAGGGGGGCATGAGCGTAGATATGCTGAGGATCTTGGGATTGCAGTTTCGCGTTGATAAACATGAACACCGTAAGGAATTTTTGTTTCCTGTCTGCTGGGAACTCGTACGTGAACATAGCCGGGGTCATTAATCAGAAAATGCATCTGGTTTGACGTTGAAGATGAGAACATTCGTTCCTGAGGTTTAGTTCTGAAATCCGGCCCAGTGGTTTGGATTTGCATTCGCCAATGAGGATCCATGTAGTCGAAACTGAAGGGTTCGGTAGAAAAGATATCCTATAATCAACCTCAGATACAAACAGAACTGATTACTTGACATCAAACATATTTTGGGATACCTTATTATGAATATGCGGTTAAAAATCATCATGAAAATGATCGATAGGTCATCACTTCACATTTGAAAGCCGTCCGAAAATCGTCATGCTTCAGGTAGGTTAATAACCAGCAGACCTTCTAAAACCACACCAAGTACAAGTTTTACCATCATTATGACGAAAATATTTATTCGGTATTGATTCTGTCTGTTTGGTTTGGTATTCTGTATGGTTCTATCAATACGTTGCTTGCTTCCGCAATGGCTCTTTTTGTTCGAATAGACTTTTGGTTTGAAATCATTCAAAGAACATTTAGACCATAGTAGAACGTCATTTATTAAGGTTTTGCATAACCAACGCTCTTATCCATCTAACTAGATAATGATATGAAAAATGGGCGGATTAAAAATTAATTATTCCGATGCATTGCTTCGTCTATCCAATAAATAGATGGGAACAAAAACAAAATGATTTCTCAGATCGGGTTTTAAATGACAGTAATGGAGGGTTTGAATAAACTTAAAAGAGGAAACTAGTCATGTATAGAGCAAATTAGGCGTCAATTGAAAATCTAGGAACCACTAGATAATTGTATCCACCTAGTTGGGTCTCAAAAGACAGCAACCAAAACCTGCGCACGAAAGTGCATGGTTAATGGTTGTAAAAACTGAAACTGAGTCTCATCTCAAGTTCACTCGATCAACGGTCAAGGACAATGTTGCTGGGAGGATGAGAACAGTCAGACGCTATGCGGCCGAATTTTTCATTGTCACGCGAGAACCCACTCAAAAGTACTTTGTTGGGTTACGAAGAGATTAGTTCATTCCAGCTGACTGCCTTTTTGATTGAACTGACCCAATCAGTTTCAGTTTTCGCAACCGATATTGTACCAGTTGAAGCAGTGGAGTGTGATGATAGAATCACCAATCACTATCTGGGTGATTGATCAATACATTTGAAATATACGGCAGATTCAATAAATACAACGATTTCACTTGAATTTCAAAATTCATAGTGATAGTGTTATCATATAATCAAGGTGTAAACATCAACGTTATTGCCCAATAGCACATGTGTTCGGATACTACCACCGACCATTTCCACCTACGCGGCCTTTGCTGGACCACCTCCTCCTATACGTAAATGATTTCCATCATTAAATACATATCACGTAAAAGGAAGGAAAAATCCAATATTTATGGTAAATTGGAACATAAGACATCAGTCCACTATATATATTTTTTTATTACACACCTAAGTATGATGAACAGTAGAGGGGGCGAACCCCATAGTCACGATGAACTGCTTTTCAGTGATGGTAACCGGCTACCTATGCCCCGGGACTTGGAGTGGCGAACCACATGAGGTCCTGATAGGTTAGGCGTGGTATTGAACCGGACGACAGCAGAGCTGCCTACCACCAAAGTCGGGTGGCGGTGGCGGGACTCGAACGTCGAACCATAGGGCCCAGAGCATGCTGGTGACAGCGACTAAACCACTGCGCCACCACCACCCAATAAATATCCCACTTGGCCTAAAACACGGTTACCTAACAGTGTAATGTGGTTAGGAACGTTTCATCTCTGTTAAATATTTATTCATAACTTTTAACCGTAAACTGCATAATGCATGATATTATATTACCGGGAAGACAAATGTCGTTTAAACGTACTCATTTGGCAAATTGACCGAGCGTCGGCGTTGAAAGAAAGCCATATCGAGTGCATCGGGTGCATTGTCTTTACATGGCTGAAATAATGAGGATTGCGACAAAACGTTCAGCAAAATAAATATTGGACAGATTCGTGAAGTCAAAGTTTCCTTTCGTTTTATGGATTATCAGAATTTAATCTGGACTGGTTACCTCTGTGTGCGCTTTTTTAGCTGTATATTTAAGGCGTATTATCTTCTTTCCTAGTCTCATATTAACGAGACACCAATACATTTAATGTTCCATCTTTAATCACTTCTTTAATGACGACCATTAGACACACGTGAACGAATGAACGAGTCTAGCTGATATTAAAGAGATTTCCCTTTAGATTTTGATGGAAACTCTTAGGGAATGTGATGGGAAACTATGAGCAAATTCGGAGTTGTACTGCAGATACATGGACTATACCAACCGATTTGATGACCAATTAATTGACAAATAATTTATTCAACGTAAATTCGAGATAATTTCGTTCGGAAATTTTCGTAACTACACACAAAAGTTTCAATAAGGATGCACAGTAACAGCACACAAAGACAGTAAACCCATTGACTCATTCATTTCATTTACGTTTGACAACAAGTCATCAGAAAACACACTTGGGTATATTTCAAACACTGACCCTTGTGCTGCCCAAATGTCCCATTGCAGATTCTTGTGATCCACTGAACCTTCTAGTACCAGAATGTTCCCGTTGTCTGTGGTCGTAGGACATCTTTCGGAATGGTTCTGCACGGTTAGACAAAGTGAATACCAATGTATTACCAACAGTATATTGAACATAATTAGATGCAATAAGGAAGCTATATTCTGTGAACATTATATGTTCACGTTGCCCGCTACCTAGAAAAGAGAATTAAAATAAATAAATTCCGAAAATTATTTGTATTACTGTATTTCATAGAGGCAAGTTATTTTTGAAAGACCACCCAAAACCGAAGGTACTTAACAGTGCAACGATATAAAACGTTTTGCTAACGAATATCGTGAAAAAATAAAATACCTTAAAAGTACTATATTATTCTTTTGAAATACACAAAGGTATCAACCTAAGATGTGCAAAAGAGTATTTGGAGTAATAACTATTAGAGTTGTCAATGTACCACAAAATACTTGATTATAATATGATTCCAGATAGCTTCATCCAAACAACAGTCACTGGATTCGGATCGAACGAAGGATTACGGATTTGAGCTTGAACGCATCTTAATTTTTAGGATGATGACGGTGGCTTGAAATTGAAACCACACGTGCGATACTATTAACAGTTCCACTGACTGCCTGTGAAGCGACTGTGTCTCGACTGCGATTGATAGCCGAAGTCATTTCATAAGCCTTTTGATTCCTGAGAGCAGTCCATAAAATAGCTCTACTGATGTATTCGAAAATCCCTGGCCAGCAGTCTATTTCGTTCATCGTGGAAGGGTAATCAGTTAGAATAATACCATGATTCAATCTCTGAATCGAACAAATAATATGGCTGAGGGAAACAGCAGAATGACCAAAATGTGGTAGGCCGATTACGAATTGCGTTGTGTTATTCAGATTAAGAATTTTTTCCTAGGTTGTATAAAAAAGAAGAGCTCTAGGAAACAAAACAAACACATCGATTCCTTTGAATAATTTGACAAGTAATCAAAGTTGTCAGCTGGCAGCTTACGTCTTGGTACACGTAACTGTTACTGGGTATTACTGGTGCTTAAACGTAAGAGTTTCCCTTGTAATGCTCGTGCAAACGTAAATGGTAATGGCAAATTCTGCCTGGCTCTAGATAACCTGTGCTACGTTGTTTTAGACTCCAGAGAGAAAATAAAAAATATGGTAATTTGTGCGAGTATCAATGCCAAAAGTAATATTATGCTTTTAAAAGTTATTTCGATGCACACTTATCACATTCATAACCTTCCTGACATTTAGTGGAAGTAGTAAAAGGAAAAGGAAAATCTTAAATGTAAATAGTGTTTCATATGCAAAGAATTAAGGTCGAAATAGCCTCACGGTCGCCACGCGAGACCTAGCTCGTTGCAATAAACGGCTCACTGTGCTGAATCCAATTCAATGATAGAATACAGCTTTACTCTCATGTATATGAAATCCATTACATTTGTTTAATGGTATGGATATATATGCGGTATATTAATCTCATAATAACATACGGAATTTCTGTTCTAACACACGTGAGTGAATAATTTTATTAGTATTATTGCGGACCGTTTCGTAGGGAATAACTTCATTCTAACGTTTTCAACTTGGCACGAAAATCGAGAAGAGGCCGATTTGTATTTTTTTGATGTCATTATCTTGACTTTTGTAATGAAACTAAAAAAATACTTTTGCAAACTGTCTCATGAATATGCTGAAATATACAACTGATTTCAAACATATTTTCGCAACTGATACCTTCCTTACTTATAGCACTGAAAATGGTGCCTTTGTCGTTATTAGTTGCATTATCTGATCTTTTGTCTCCCCATACCGTTACTTGTAACATGAACAACACTTGGAAACAAGAAATATTAATTTTTTACTCAAACAGGACGTGTCTTTTCTATTCACGATATTGATTCTGTCCACCTCAGCATCAAACCAATAACAAAATCCCAAAGAACTAAACCAGATTAAACAAAAAAACGAACAATAGCGATAAATTAAAGTTCCCATCTCTTATGATGAACTATATTATTTTTTATACGGGTTGTCCAAAGCTGGTTCTTCTCAATACACGTGAAGAATGTTTTCTCAGACCTTTTCCTTATATTGCTCTGTTTGTATATTTTAGGAGTTCAAACCTGCTAACGTGAGGCCTAGAATAAGGAAACATACTCGGGGTGGTTCGTGAAGTTAACGAGTGAGGTTCATCGCCCAGATCATCACAGAGGCTTGATTCATCATAAACACGAAGGTTGTTCCCATCTGTCGCGTAATTGTACGTCTGCTCGACGAAATGTGGAGACACTGCGGTCATTGCACGGCGACGAGATGTTACTGGGTCTCGTTCCATTGCAACTGGGTATCCCATTGTGGGTGCGTTTTGCGTGGGGTTGAACCTGAATGTGTTAAGTGTCGTAGGTGTATAGTGTTCGCTACTGTATAATTGTGGAGGATAGAGTTCCGGAGTTTCGGTAGCATAAGTCTCTGTCTCCTCGTCCTGTGAGTCGTCCGTTTCTGGGATTGGGTTAGGAATATAACCAGTCTAATCATATAAAAATAGGTCAAAAGAAAGTGAAATCCGTCAGCACCTGAGAAAATAATTATATTTTGTCCAATTGGACCAGTGAGTGTTTTTTATGAAGCCTTAAAGTATCCTTAATATGAGAAAAAGTAGTGTGGAAAGACAATTTTGGATTTACCACATTTTGACTGCTTGATGTGGCCGTTTTTAATTTATGAGCCTATATGTAATAGTGATTATTAGAAAACCACATCAATATATGTTCTTTATTGGAGGGTTATTTTCCTAGATATCAAATTTTAAATTGCACTGTATTTATTATTATTCATCGCTGCAATTATTGAAATACACTTGAAAAACGAAGATATATGCATTTTTAGGCAATCGGAGGTATATGGAAGCATTAAATGCTTTAAAATAAATGTACAGTAATTTGCTTATAACAATAAATGATTTTAGATGTGATATTAACACCTGAACCCTACCTAGTCTAAATATAAATGCTTAACAATATCCGTATTCTATAACAAGTACCATTTGGGAAAGGGTGTTTTGAACCACAAAGAAATTTGTTACCTTGTAGAAGGCTAAATGTGTATGAAACGTTGGTATAAATAATATTGATGGAAAAGTGATGTTAGCAATGAAAACAAATGGTACTGTTGTGCGTATTTTCTCTGAGAGTTAGACAAACTGATGAATGTTTAATTTTGTCGCTTCTTACTTTGCGCAGAAGGAAAATAGTTATCGTGTGTTCCATTTGAGCCTTTCATTATGAATATAACAAATACTTCAATGAAATTCATACTTGATTGAATTTTAACTCGACAACTACGCAAGTTGCATACGATACTTCAGCTCAGATTAAAACATTACGGTCATCTGGTATTTATTCCTCAATTTCGTGGATCACAAAATGACGACAAACAATAAAACAGCTTTTCAGTTAATTGTTTATTGCAATTTCCTGCCTGTACAAAATGACAATTGATGGGGTCAGTAGCCCTTAGAAAGTCAGTGAGTAACTTAGTTTGGAACAAACATAATGCCTGGATCAGGTTTTTAATATTATGCGCATACGCAAAAATAACTGACTGCGGAAACACGAAGGTTCTAGCGAAAATCCAGATTTTTCTTTAAATGTCTTTAGTATGTGCATTATAAAGTAGTGTCTTGCTATCCGCAAGCGGTAGTTCAAATACCCCTTTATAACGAAAAGCAGAAGTGTCTACTCATGAGTAGTAAAATCATTCCCACATAATACTCACCGAACCGCCATAACGGTAATTGCGTTGCATGCCTGGTTGCATATCGTAAAGTTCTTTGAGCGAACCGTTTACTTTCGGGTCCTGAGATGTCGATCTGAAGGGAATTTTTGTAGGTGGATGAATCCTGGTGGCTTTAAATATATCTGGTGTTGATTTGTATTGGTTCATATATTTCATTTGGCGAACTTGTGATTTTTGTTTCTGAAGCGAAAGAACGAATTATATGATTGTAGTGAATTCTTTCGTTGAACGTACATATTCAGTTGTGATTGTGATTCTGTTGTATTCACATAGTACTGTAGATAACCTGCATGCTAATTTGATACATCATATTAACCAAAAAACATGGATGTACAATTTGACGGCCAGTGAAATTGTAAAGAGACTTCTGTTTATTTATTTTTATAAAGCTATCTTTTTAGCTGCATTTATTTACCAACAAGGTCCATTCAACGATTGATGTCTGTCAATCAAAAGCTTATTTCTCCATCCTAGGGGACTAGGTGCATCCGGGTTCTTGCTAAAAAAATGAACTTCAAACGGGGCAACCAATGTGCACGGAAATTACATCTGTATAAACCGATGTCAGATCGTTAATTCGTAGGGTACATTCAGGATGTGGATGACACACTAGAATTAGCCTCAAGCAAAACAGATGTTATGGCTTTGTTCAACAAATCCAACACGATGTACAACTATATTAAATTCACTTTAGAATGTGAAACTAATGGCTCGTTATTATTCCTAGACCTACAACTGACAAGAAANCACTCCTGGCTTCAATTCATCTTAAGTATACATGAACGGGCCATTATTTACATTTCCAAAGCTTTTGTCCTCTAAGTTATAAGATTGGACTGGTAAGAACCCTGTTTTTGTCCTGCGAAGTCCGAAGTATCAGAAAGTGAACTTAACGAATGTCTTATCCACTAACGGCTTCCTCTACCTTTTGTCGAGAAAAATTGCACACCTACCATTCCCAGACCAGCGTACACTACGGTCAAAAAGAAACCAGTTTTCATTGATGTACCATTTAAAGGAGATGATTCAATTGCACGGGTTGGTCGTCGGCTTCGAAGTATAGTTCAGTATGCCTATCCTGCCTCGAAGCTGATTATGATTCACAGGACAATGAACTCACTAATTCGGTCAAGCACAGACGGATCCAACGATTCAGTCACCGCCAATCGCATTTATATTGTTCAATGTACTTACGGATCGCGGTATGTCACAAGGACTGAACGCCGGCTTTCGACCAGAATGAGTGAGCATGTTTCGAATAACTTATCAATTCTAGGAGGAAAACTTCCAGGAAGCACGGTGGCGTGACATTTACTGGATACCGGACACTGCATTGACAAACGCAAAGCTTTCCGCGTTATACTCAAAATTGGAAGACAAAGGAGGCTTAGGTTTGCCAAAGTGATCGTTATTAGCCGTTTAAATTCTGAACTATGCATACAACAGGCCTTTGTGATGCAGTTGTTAATACCATGGTAATTCCTCTCCTCTTTCCTACCCATTATCTCAGCCGTTCCATTGCCTCATCGTTGACACTTCAACCTTCTAATTTTCTTATTGTGTAATTAACGAATTGACCAGATTCCTACTCCGTTACTTTTCTACATCCGTTCTAATTCGCTTCTGGTTGCATCTGTTTCGTATTGCGTAATCATTTTCAGCTCTCTTTCCTCCACGGTTAATCCTTTTCCCTTACGTAACTGGTTCTATGCCAAAATCCACTTTACTGAACCTCTGTAATTATTACTCCCCCCCTCCTCGTCCACCCATACCCGAATATTTTTGGTAACGGCTCAAAGACCCAGTACTTTCCGTCTTAACCCATGTAGTTGTGTAAATGTCCATATATGGTATTTTTATAGAAACATTCAATATATTTAATGTGTGTAGACAGCTGACTTAGAGCACGCAAAATTGATGACTAATATCAATTTTGCTCATATTGTTTTATTTTGTTATTGAAACAGATCGAAGATAAAGGAAGTTTCCGACATTCTCGATCATTGACATCTTTTGCTGGAGGTATCATATTGCTTCATCAGAAGTAAACTTAAANTAAAACCAAGGATATGAAAAGCAGCTAATACTCAATAACGATGCATCGCCAACAAAATGTATTGTTTACACTTCAGTCTGTAGAACAAATAAGATTTGTTCACGACCATGCTATGTTTGCCTTCGGTTTCATACCGATTTATACAGAACCCGGAATCCTTATATGATTCCAGATAAAAGCGTATATCAAGGTTTTGTTAATTGCTAATATAAGTTGATGATTAGATAAGATAGGTTCTGAAGCGCTATTTACATAGAGCCCTATAATTGACGTAAATAACTGGAGACTTTTTCAAGACACATGGCCATTGAGGAAATTGATTTATCATGAGACATACAGCGACAACGTGGTAAGTGATAAAAATGTTTTTTCCAGCAGTTGATTAAGTTACCAAGTGCAAAACTTTAGGTTTACAGACACTGATTGGCATATCACTTACTGAATAAGAGGCGTTTGAAGGTAGGCGTTGGACCATATGATGGTATTCCACTGAAGGCACGGATGACAAATTTCCCATGGAATTGTATACCAGACCATGAGCGTAATTATTTCCGGTACAACACGAGTTGCGCGGCTGCGTAAATGTCAAATGACGATCCGGACCACTCCAGCCTACATCTTCTGATAAGGTGCTCAATACCCGTTCATTCAATGGTTTTGAGTAAAGCAAAAATGAACCACGATGCGAAACAGGAGGACCAGTAGTTGGTGGGAACTGAGGAAATTGGTGCACGCTCTCATTGTCAAAATCACTGAGCTCACTATTAACGGTTGAGTCGTTGGGATCTGCGCGGATAATAGTCACACGACTTGAATCTCTTGGCTGGTTCATAATGCTGGTAGGTCTGTCCGTGACCACGGAGGATGAGCTTGCAAGGGGTCTGGACGTTTGCAATGCGGTATCGGCGAGTTTTGTCGCCGAAGGCCAATGACTGATCACCTGAATTGGTGTTCTCTGTTCGTTGGAAATGCCATTCTGTTTATCGTTTGGTGCCGATCTTTCCTTTTTCAATCCATTATTTATTGGACAAGCTTTTGTGGAAAATGTATGCTGAAGTTCGTTTGTTTGCGGTTTCGCAGTTGTCGTTACAGTCGTTATCACTTTAGGAGCAGAATCATTCAAAGTTGAACGCCATTTCTGTTTTGAAGACTCATAACCTGATTGTGGATCGAACGAAGGGGTGTGGCGTGTATATTACTAATGCCGAGGCATTATACAAATTAGATAAATATGGACTTCATTCTGTACTGTTTCAAATACGAACACTCTTGACCGTAATAAAGAGCACTGATTTGTCAAAGAAAAGACAATTCTCTTTGAATAATTCTTTCTCTTTCTTCCATTTGTTCATCAAATTGTCTCTCTTACTGTAACAGGGTGACTCCCATACTAGAGAACAAAGCAAATGAACGCGCATTCATTCTTATATTGAGCGCTGGACGTTTCAGTACGGCAGACTAGTGAATATTTTGCAAAGAAAACAAACACAAATGCAGATTGCTTTCACGCATGACGTACCCATAAGCTTCAACTTCTGGGTGAATCAAACAAGAAAAGACCAATGCTACTTGTGTAACCTCGTAGATGGGCTGATACAGGATGCGCTGTACAAAAGTATAGCTATCCAAGTGATTGATCAAATCCCACCGTGGCTGTTCAAACTTTCACAATGGAAAAAATGAAAGAAGCTTGTATCCATTAATCGACTAAAAAAATTGTTTGAATTCACCAGAAGGATACATTAAATTTGCAAGAATTTTAAGAGTGATACAGTCCAAAACAAAAACTGATTGGTTTGTTATGCGCCTTGGCTAGCATAGATTAAACGATAGAAAGAGATCACGAATTTGTGAGTGGTACTTTTGATGCATAATTCATCAAGATTGATTTTATTGGATTTCAGTTGACATACCGCAAATAAACTTAATGAACCAGATCGGATGACTTCAATAGTTTTCTTTACTACAAGTAGTACAATACTACCTACCTGATAGATCTGATTCACGCCCGTGACCGTTTGCCCACTGAGAATATCATTATATTTAAAGAGTACGTGAGCCCTGTATATGAATTCAAAAGTTGATATTTTTAATTGTAATAGTTTCTGATGAATGGATGCACTATTTCCCCTTAGAAGTTCGAATCGAGAGGNGATGAAACAAGTTGGCACGGTGAATCCGTACATTTGCATACCGCAGTTTATGTGATCATTATTATATGGTGAGAAATAACAGAATCATCGGCGGATAAATATTGCGGGCACCCACCAAAATTCTTGGTTATCAAGTTTGCGCCAGAGTGATAAGCGATGCACGCTGTTAATTCAGTTGGGGATGGTAATTTTGAATTATCATAACCTCGACGTATTTCGGAACAGTGGTGCTGTTTGTTTCGTAGAGGATTCTAAACGCATCACATCGCATTACACAGTGCTTCCTTTCGACCAGGTGTTGGGTGATGGATTAACTGAGTCTCCTATGGGTCATCGGGTCATCATATTTTCCAATCATTGGTTTTTGAAGCCAAACCAGGATGTGCTCGGTTGCTCGGGGATACACTTGTCTCTCTGTTCGGTTAATTTAGATAACCGAACATCCACACTTGGTATTATAGTTATAACTAAATATGGCGCGGTAAGACAGCAATTCTTTCACCGAGGGTGCCGTCAACTGGGTGACTGTGAAAACAACAATGGGTCGATTTTAAGTGCTTAGTCACCAGCCAGATTATATCGTCAACTACAGGAGCAGTTTTAGGACTACTCTCACATCTCCACCTGGTCTTCTTTCCCGTATACTGCTGAATTCGGAATGCTTCTTGGACATCCGTTAGATTGTACCCATTTTCTGATCATGTCACATTCATTATCCAGGGCATCATTCTGTGCAAATGTATCGCACTTAGTTGAAAAGCGTGCAGACGAAATCAGTCTTATATTGCACTAGAGGAAAAATTAGAAAACCACCTTCATTCTGGTGATCCATTAAATATATCCCATTGGACCTTTGGTAAGTCTTCATTTTTCAAATCTGTCATGGTCATATGATGCTAGGAAAAAATATCAATATAGAGTAATAGGAATATTATGAAAACTGACTGGCGCTCCTACTCAGATGCTTCGTATGCAACGAAATGGAATTTATTAATTGCTGGGTGTTAAACTGAATGTTTGCATGGTTACAAGACATTTATGAATAACGCAAATAAAACATAATATTCCTAGTTCATTGAAGTCCAATTGTATTATACTAAGTAGTTTTATTGATGTCTTGTTCGAAACAAAACAAATATTCTCAGCCTCTCCTTCACAGATAACCGCCATTAGCCACACATACCTCGGACTGGATATGCACCAGGGGGTCGTATTGAATTTTGTGCTCGTGGTATCAGAGAAATCCCATCATTTAGACGTTTGTCTGGAACCGTGCGCTTAACCACATCCGTGTTATCAGTTATATTCTGAGCGTTCACTGCCTGAATGGCTTGCTTGTTTGGATTGTTCCGTACCAACGTCGAATTGCAGGGTGTAACCGCTCGATAGTTACGGTTTGAAGCATGAAGATCAGAAGGTAGAAGCGTTCGAACTGTGGTCGTGGGGACTTGGCTGTTTGGTGTTGGTGGTCTTTTGATTGACAGGGACTGAGACTGTTCAGTGCATTTCGAAACGAGCTTTCCGTTTGGGGNATGATGCACCTTCTCTCGGCTTATTGTTTGTTTGTTCTGCTCCATTGTCCATCTCAGTTTTGGCATTTTTGAACTGGGTAAACATGGTAATGGGCGCCGACATTTGTCTCTCAGGTCTGTTGAACAAAAGTGGTGTTTGGAGTCTTTATTTATTTCTTTGAAACCACGGAAATTTTAAAATGAAAGGATAACACCGAACGTAAAACCAATGAGCGATTCAATTACTGTCGTGATTTAACATAACCTCGAAAGTAATACTATCAGGAATGGTTTTGAACAACGCGTAAAGTAAAATGCCAAGCGAAAATCGTGGGTTGAACGAAGTACATTCACCATTGTTCAGATAACTGCAAAATAAGTCAACTGAATCAGTCAACCAGTAAACTAGAAGAACACTAGAGATTCTGAATGGGAACAAACCTACATTTACCAAAATGTAAAAATGCTGGAGACGAATAAAAATGTCCTGTATAAACCACAGTCCGCTTGACGATGAAAAAACCTTGCTCTCAAGGTGGTCGAAAATACCTTCGCTTTTGCGGTACTCGCCAAGTGACGAAACGGGTTTCATTGTGTAACACAATCAGTAACTGTTGTTTCATCTGCTATCTGGTTCAGTCTCATTGAATAGGTCTGCTCGTTCCAATTTAAGTTAAAAGATACTTTTGAACTTTCGTTCACTGTATGACATTCATTAGGTCGCAACAGCATCAAATATCGAAAGGAATATGTTTTATAAATGATGTTATATAAAATGTGACATATTATCCAGTTGATGTGTCATCGAAAGTAAGTTTATTCGCCAAACCACTTTTTTATTAAATATGTCCGCTGGTATATTCCGGTAATATTTTCTCTGGTACTTCCATAAACACCCATTCCACTTTTATGGACAGATTAAGAGGCGCCATATTTACTTAAGTTTACTTCTACTTTATGTATTTTATGAATTAATGCAGTTGTTACGTTTGTTGGTTAATTCTGAACGAAATCATGACTGCTGCCCAACTCAATTCGGTCAACAATAGTGGAATCACATAGCTATAGGTGATATCTTATTCATCAACCTACTGGGTACTGATACTACAAAAACCCGTAGTAATCGAGAAAAGCTTATTGCTTTTCTCGATTACTACGGGAATATATTTATTAATTTTAAATATAATTCCACATTTAATTGCTAGGGGATTATGTTATCAGTTTCTGATAGATAGACATAGCACCATGCACCTAAGAAACTGGAAAAACGTTCTAAAAAGGGAAAATTTGTCGTTTATGTAGCAAATGAAGCGTGAACTGGAAAACTAGGAACCACTGGACAGCTGCTTTGACCTGGTTCGGTCTCATCAGTAGTGCGAATCCATCAACCCTACGACGAATATCCGCTTTGAAATTGAATCACATCTTCCATTAGTCACTTGCAATGTATTCAAACAACTATTTTTTTGAAGTGTCAACGTTACTTTGATCGATAGAACATGAAGACCGTGACATAATCCTCATGTAGAGAACTGGAAATAAAATTTCGAAGTATATATTTGAGGAACTTTGAAGTTATTGTAAAGAAAGATGAATAACACCATCATCATATTTATGTTATAATGAAGCAGAAATAATATAATATCATATGAATTACTGCGATGCAGTAGTTCTTGCCCTTAAATTAAAATACACAATGCTTAAAACGGTAGAGTTGATTCTCACACCGCTAAGGGATATTTCAAAGACCATTTTCATTGTTCACTGAAAAATTACTGCGCAAAACCCCTCTCTAAAAAGCTAGAACGAACAAGTCAATTGTTTTCGAAGAATGGAGAAGGGAGCCCATGATATCAATGGCTATCTAAACCCTAAAACATCCAATTCAGTTATACAAATGGAGTCTTTTTTGTATTGTCGTTTTGTTTGCTGCGTTCTGTGGAGCAGCAAAAGAACGCGTGTACAACTTTTCGGCTAGTTCAAATAGGTTTATTTGAACTAATCCCCAAAGCATCCAAATCTCCTGTCCTTTCCAAACGTTTTCGCCCCTTAGCAATAACATCTTCAGCTTTTGAACTGACTAAAAAGGCCATCCTCAAGCACCTTCAGCAGTCTATAAACATTCCCAGTGATCCGTTACAGTTTATTTACAAGCCTAATAGATCCACCTTGGACGCAATCTTCACCTCCATTCATTTTATCACTAAGTCTTTGAACAGCTCTGTTAAGTCTGTTCAGTGTTTTTCTGGACTGCTCTTCTGCATTTGATTTCATTCCTAGATCTAAGTTGTTACAAAAAATGGAATCGTTCGAATGCCCCAAGCAGCTGTTAGCTTGATTATTTACCTACTTTACTGATAGAAAACAAAGCACTAGATTGTGGAAGGCCACATCAAAACCCTTAGTTAATAACTCCAGGGTTCTTCAAGGAGCTGTGCTATCCCCATACTTATTTTCCACTCATATTTGTGATATTCCCTGCGTTCCCCCGCACGAATTTTGAAATATGCAGATGACGTCGTGTTATGCCAGCCCATTACTTCTTACTCTTATCTAAGCTCTTTCACGAGAATATTGATCAAATTCAGTCATTCTCCTCCTCATCGGGGCTAACCTTAAACCCCAGTAAATCTGTTAAGTGTTTATTTAGTTTTGCTCGCTCCACATATCCGATAGACCCTACAGTGATTAATAGCAATCTTTTATCCAGGGTGAACTTCATCAACCTTCATTGGTCAACCCAAATCCAAAACGGCCTTGGTAATTTGCGGCGCCTATCATTTCAAATCCGAAAGCTCAGGCAGTTTCGTGCATCCCAGTTAGTTATTTATACCTATGTTTATCAGTCTGTCTTCCCATCTTACTTTACTGTTTCCCAGTCATTTTTCCTGGCTTACTCAAAAAGGACTTTAAAGTCTTACACCGCGGTCTAGCCATTATTATTCGTGTCTCTTCTATTCCTGTGAATGAAAGCAAACTGCTTAGAATCATTGACCAAGGTATATTTTGACCTTGACACATTCCCTAGAATATTTACATATGATCATACTCATAAATCAAGATGGGAATCGTTAGGTGAAACTAATTACAAAAATAAGCTACAGTACACGCTGTTTTTAATTGAAATTATTTGTGAGACCAACGTAACAAGGGATAAAAACACAACATTGAGGAAGTTTTAATCTAACCATATCAACTTGTCTTCATAATGGGGAATGAGTGTACCAACAAAGTAGCCCATTGGGAAGTTTCAATGATTTGTATATAAAATAGATTAAACAGCAATTGAAAAGTAGATAATTGTCTTGGTCAGGTAACTGTGTTCATTTCCAAGGTATTTTCCCAAGAAAAGTGAAAATAAATGTAATTTGAGAACGGATAGGGTAAAGTACTGCGGTTTGTTATTTTACAACCAGCAACCATCGTCAAAATCGAAAAGATCGTTGATTTCAATGGCACTCGGCTGGCAGAAGCAAAGATTATTATTACAGATGTTGCGTCCGACGTGGGGCAATATCATTTCATTTCTTTCAATTTTACTTCCTTTTATTGAATACACCATGATACAATTTTCAGAAAGGGGGAGGTAGCCAACCAAATAGCTGCCATGGGGAAAGTCAGGCGATGGTGGTGGGGTTCGAACACACGTCCCAACATCACGTTACCACCGGGCCACCACCACCCTGTGAATGAGGTTGGAAAGGCTAAGCGTTTGCAGGAACAAACGCGAAAAACGTTAGTGTGATGCACGAGTTTGGTCGATACCTGTTGTTTAAATTTCAAGTTTTCACGAATAATGTTCCCGCGAAGAATGTTTAGAACGGTTAGTTAGTAGGATGACGGATTACCTTGGGAACAGCATCAAAATGCTGATACTTGGTGAAGTTCAGTTTAGATCTGTATACCGTTTAATGGTAACATCCACAGTTGCGAAACGTAGAGTGCCAAACGCAGTCTAAACATTTCATCGCACCTAAGCGGATGAGGTGATGATGGTCATAAGACAATCTGATAGGTT
>UZAN01041053.1:51645-64670 GCA_900618425.1 Echinostoma caproni
CTGTAAACACCTTCCTGTGTGAACTAACAATGTAACCATCGTGCAACGACTCAGCAAATCCACACTTAACCAGAGTAAATCTGATCGTGTACGATGTAGAGGCATTCCATCTCTGTAAATATTTCTGGTGGTGGGGGTGCATCCTGACAGGTTTGATACCGCATAGTAAAAACGGTGTTAACCTCTTGCAGCTATTTATATTTTGGTGTTCAAAATCGATTTGGGCCGGCCCTAAACACCAAACACCTCAATGGGTTCCGACACTCGGATAGTGAGGTTATATGTGGACAGAGGTGAGCATGATGAGCTGAAAATAACACATTTTCTTTTGTGATTTCTGTTTTTTCAATACCTTCGTGTGAGGAGCAACAGACGTGGTAAACCTCATAATACCGATGAACTACTGTTTAATCCCTTTAACCCTAGGGCTTGGAGTGGAGAGCCACATAAGGTCCCGCTAGGCTAGGTGCGAAATTGAACCGGACGAAAGCAAAGCTGACTAGCACCAAAGTTGGGTGGTGGTGGCATGCCATCGAATCTAAAGCACGCTGGGGACAGCGAATGAACTACTAAACCACCACCAGCGTTATTGAAGAACAACACATGGAATAAACATAGTAACATAGTCTTCATGATAGTAGAGGAATATAAGCTCATTCAGCAGACATATGCAAGTGTAACGCAGAGGCAATTGACATAATTCATAGGATTCTTACAGAGATAGACAAGCAGAACAAACTTCTGAATCGCGAAAATGGAGTTTATTGAAGTCATATCTTGATACATAAGCGCGCACGTTTTTATGAAGTTTAGCGTGTATTGCGGAAGAAAATCGCAAAGCAATCAGATATACAGTAAAAAAACTTTCCATCATTTTCATCAACTTACTTTGTTCATTTGTTTAGCATACTATGTAGAGGTATATGGAGGTATACCTAGGTATATATAGGTATACTAAACTATTGAACCAGGAATCTATACAGGAATGACGGGTCAAAGAAGACATGACAACAGTGGTATGAATAATGTATAGAAAAGAACGGCGGACAGGTGAAGGACGTTGCAAGGTCAATAAAAGAGAATAATGGTAGATTGATTGGAAGCTGTAAGAAGTGGTTTGCAAGTGATAAGACGCACACCAAGCTGCAGGTATTAGGGCAATATTTACAGTAACCAAATAATTTGTAAGTTGAAGTGTCATATTTATTTTGAATGATTACCGGTAACGCGTTTGACTTGCCGCTTTTTGTACCTCAAACCAACAGTAGTTTCGATTTACTAACATTTGCGAACGTTACACACACCAGACAATATTCGATTTCGCATTGGTAAATAAGATCGTTTATAAGGCGCAAAACTTAAAACAATAATGCGCAATGTATGTAATTATTACTACTTTTTCAACGTTATCTTGAGTCAGGAACGTGAGTAAGGTAGCAGAGTAAAACATGATGATAAGACAGGTGAGATTTTTGACTTATTAAAGTGTTAGTAATAACTAATAATTCATATTTATTATCTTCTGTAAACATTGTTCTTCTAAGTGCTAAGCAGATAATATTTCAATACTGAAAAGTTATGCTGCGACCTGTACTGTGTGCCCTCTTTCCTGAAGTTCAATTTGTTCGTGTTATTACTCTTTCCTATAATTGAAAGATGAAGTAAATTAACCAAACGCATCAGATTTTATCTTCTAAGCATTAGTTAACTCTGCAAAACGGCTGTTAGTAGCATCCAGTTTCGATAAAAACAATGACAGAGATCGCTCATTTAAACAATAAAATATAAACAGCATTCATCGAGAATCAACAGAAAACATTTTGTAGTGATAACGCAGTAGACAAACAATAACTATTTAGGGTTATTAAGATGTTTTGTCTCCTTCAAAGGACAGTTGAGTGGTTGATGCGGTAAACCTGTTTGACGGAATTCGATTCTATACAAATTGGACAGTACAACCGAGCGCACAATATCAACATGTGCAAACCAAAGTGGAATAGGCCTAGCATTATTGAAGCTACATTTTCTTCCAAGTATTCGTAAAAACAGCAAAATCATTCACGGTGGGAAGCATATGCTACACATAAATGCAGGCACCGGAAATAACCCAATCGATTTAAAATCAAGCTTTTTGGTCCCACGAAAATAAATGTTACTATGAGATCAACACCTTTTTAGGATTTAACCAAGACAAAAGGATTTTTCAAACCCAGTGCAACCTCTTTACCAACTTACTTTACCACAGCATTTTCGTACTCCACAATTTTCTTTAAGTAAACTAGTTTTTACTGCATCCACTCAAACAGTATGCACCAAATTGAAACAGTGTGGCACAGAATTATGTTTACAGTCAGAGTAAATGAGAGCCTAATGCTCGCTTGTGGGAGAGTGGTTACGTGTTCAACCTCATACCTGTCTGCCAGTTTACTTTGTCGTCTTTATGTATGTTCGTGATTGGACCGAAATGATTATTACCTTTTTATGATTGTTCAATTCACACAGGCGGTCTGTGAATGAGCCATATTTGCCTAATTGACATTGAGAAGTTAGAGAAGCAAGGAGAAACGCACAACAGTCAAACGATTCCGCCGCCTACTTCAACCGATGTATCTTTCACTTACGATTCACGTGAATAACTAAACGGGTGTTGTCTAGAGGTGGCTAAGCAGATTGAGCAATCGTAACATAGTGGAGACCAGCTTGAATTTATAATAACTAGATAAGTTGGTGGAACCTGACTGGACTATAGGCGTTTGATTTTCCTAGAGAAACCTGCCTGTTTCGTAGATCAAATGACAATTTTGACTTTAGCATTTCAAAAGGTATTGAAAATTCAAACTTTTTCTGCGTCCAACAAATATTGTTATTCATCGATTTACCAACTGAGAAAGGTGGTGTAAAAGGATTAGTGCATATATGGGTGTCACGAACGACTCTGATTTGATAGACTCGTGACTTTTTCGAATTTCTTCGGATGAAAGTAAGCCAAGTACTTTAGTTCATCCTACTCTACAGAGTGCACAGCGAAGAGAAGGACTACGCTGCAGATGAACTTTTATTCCACTGTTCAGGTAACTGTCAGGTGTGATAGTTAACTCAAGTAGTATTATAGGCAGAGATAAACTTTTGGATTTAAACATATACGTGAAAATACGTTCGATAAGCTGCTAATTTTGGAACCACAGTTCGCAGGTACCCTTGATGTCTGTTGACACAAGGTTGCGTGAAAATGATATTGTAATTAAAGTTTCATAATTGGTTCAAATTAAAAGATCTCTGCATAAAACGAAGGACAAAAAAGAGAATTGACGTTATATTGAAATTATATAACGGTTTTATCCCCGCTATCAGAACGCCTGATGTAGCAGGATAAACAACGCGACAAATCACATTATATGCACTGAACCCAGCGCGTGATAGTACCAAATTCCCCACAACTCTCATTTATTTACCACTTAAATATTCCTTGCCGTCATATCAATCAATAATACGTTTCGTTTATATCAGCAAGGAAAGAGCCGTATTAAAGCTGCAACAGTAGACTGACTGATGTGTAATCTGTTCCTTCTATTATACATAAAGAGATTTATTTTCCAGAATTTCTTATGTACAAATAACAAAACCACGAGTAAAACTTTATCATTCAACATGTAGGATTTTTCAAACATCCCCATCTCAAACTCCCATCTCCATGGCTGCAATAAACTATATTGAGACAGTTATTCAATCACACGATATATAGTTTACATTCTCACACTGGTGTCTTTATATACTATTTCTAATTTGCTTGAAAAGCTACTCGATATTCTCCGGACATCTTCCTTAAAATCATTATTTTAATAGTGGATAAAAAGATTTAGTCCTGCTCCTCTTCTTTCCGGTATTGATGGCATGTAATACTCTCTATTCAACGATTTTTCCTTGTTTCGCATTTTCGTAGAATATATGGGAATGGTCGGAGAAAGGTTTTTTGGTAAGTAGATAGAAGAAATGTGAGAACCGCTAATAAATCATTGATGAACAATTGAATACGCCATTGCTTTGTTCGTATATGTTTATTGACAATTTACATCAAGTGGTTACCGCTGCAATATCTTAAGTCTTATTCAAAATGTGATGCACCGTCAGACTACTAATACTTGTTGACTTTATATCCCTACACGAGTAACGTTGATTGCTCTATTTTCCTCGATATAAAATCTACTGTGAGGAGCCCATTGATGGAGCACAAACTGAAATTATTGTGTTGGCACTACCATTCAACGAGTTGCCCCACTCCTCTCTAGCAGAACTGGGAGTATTTTTTCTCTGACACGTCGTCACATGCTTATACACCCAACATGCTTCCATATGATTGACTTTATTTTCAATCACTCCGATCAATGCTTTCGTTATGACCGCTTTTGTAATACTTTGTACTAGTAACCAAATCCTTTACCAGTAAACATTTTGTGAAACATTGCAAGGTAGTCCGCTGGAGATGTACCGTCCGTCATTTATTCAAAAATTTAGTTTGACTTTTTATCAAACTGTGAATCAATTTTAGTTAGGCTCGTTACATTCTATGATTGAAGCAGCCCTTTTCTAAAATAAACTTCAAAAGAGAACATACCACAGTAAAGTTGCACAAACTTTATCCGGGTATACTGCGCTGTATCTCCTCAGGCGTATACTGCGGACTATATACAATAAGTGAATCCAAATTAGGATGTATTTACCAAAAAAAGTTGCGCAAAGTCTGTTTCTATCATGGAGAAGAAAAGAAAACAAACATTTCCTTTTTTGCATCGATCAAACTTCTATTGTTGTATCCTTATCGCGTCGGCAAGCTGCAATGTACGTAAAGTAGAATCACCGAGATTCAGTTCATTTTTTACGACTTTTACCAGTGTCACTTCGTGCGGATAATAAACAGAGCAACGATTGGCAGTCTGAGAGCAGTGTAAAAGTTCAAACGGAGGGCTTTCATATTCTCATTCCAGTTCCGACCTTGATTATATCCCATTCACTAATGGACTCAGTAAACATAACAGACAGTGCAATCAATTTGGTGGCACGCGTAACGCACGCCAAAACCAACGTGACCACTTGCCCCAGAGGGCAACGGCAAAGATGAAATCAGTTATTCGGTCACAGTAACGCTTCGCTTCAAATAGACTACGTGTGGTTACCTGAGGGACTAGTATCGGTCGGCAAGTATAAAGCAGAACTCAGCAGCGTTCTGGGTTTATCCAACGCTCGATTCAAGAGGGAACAGGAAAATCTGGCTGATATTGTCACCTCTGAATGACAATAAAATGTTCATTTACTGTTCTGTTATGGTTACGTATCTTATCAAATGCTTACGGATAGCCACTCACTGTACCGAGTAGCTCTGTTCCTGCAACTTTGTTCTCCGACATCTATAGTGCCGACCACTCCACGTATGTGACTCAAAGTTACAAAACCCATGGACTGTAAGACCTGACGGTGGATTTCATTGATACACATATCTGCTTGCATCCAACTCTGAGTGCCTGTCTATCACCAAATCAAGCAAAACTCTAACACTCGTGCTCGATGTTCTCACTGTCGTCATTCAGTTGTTAGAATGTATCAATTGCGTGTTGTCTTGAGTTAGTAAAACCAAAGATATCACCAACGTATCTCTTCTTTGACTTCCTTGAAGGAGAATTATCGAGGGATTTATCTTGTGTTCCCGAGGCTATTCACAAAGATTTCAGCGAAGATTAGGCCTAATGAACTACTACTTGCAATACCAATTTAATCGTAGTACTTTCCGTAAAACCTAGAAAAACAAGTTCATTTCGTGTTTTTAGATGCATTAACGGATTCAAGCAATGGTTTCAAGCAGCGGACTTATTGTGCANCACAGCAATGGAATATTCGTGGTTGACCGGCATCGTTTAAGAGGTCAAGGGTTTCATCAAACTGCAAGTTATTATTTAGGATCGTAATGCATTAGCATTGCAGCAACCGAATTTAGAACCTCGGTAAGCCATTTGGTCACCACGTGTTTGGATGACGTAGACATTCATAACATGCTTCTCTGTGTTCATCTGTTAGCGACACCGTTGTTGAGTTTACATAGAACAAAGTTCTATATTTCATCACAAAAGTTATAATAGAAGCTCAGGCGCGATTTGTCTACCTCTTTTATCAGTTATGTTGAAAACAGCTGAACTCCACCGATACCAAAGGATAGCTCAGTACGAAGCTCGTCGACTTGAGACAGCTGGTATAGCTGAACAAAGGATCTCGGTTTCTCTTCATTCACTGAATAATCATTGTAGCCCATATAGAAAAAGGCTTGAGTTACGTAACCAAACTGCAGACCAATTAAAAGGAGGACAGTGGAACAAACCTCGGAAAGTCCAGTTCACAAGATATTCAACTTCTACTTGAAAATGGCTTCCTTAATAAATCCACGATGAAATCTCGTTAGACTCAATAAGGACAAACGAACGGTTTGCCCAAACTGCCTATACCTATACCTGTCTGCCCCTGAGACCAATGCTATCAATCATCGAAGTACCAACAAAAATGTTGGTCAAAATGCTACCAAAGGTTCTAAATCCAGTTGATTGCAGGCTGACGCATCACGGCTTCAAGGGGGACTTTGATTATGCTGAATCCCTTGACACATTAAAATTTGTGAACGATGAAAAAGGAAGGATGTTGGTTTGATCCGTGTATACAGAAAAACTTGATCAACTCTGCGGCTTTTACTTCGCAAGAGTATCAAGGAGATACAGCGAATTATACCTGGATACAAACTGTGTAGCACTACTGTGCCATACAAGTATTGATGACTCGCGTGCAGTACTTTATCAGATCTTTTCCTCCCATCACCTAGTATGAACCTCATTCCAAGGAATCAATGTGGTATAACCACACACCAGACAGAACCTATCTTTGATCGTATCCACTTAGATCGAGGCTTCTTTAAGTCAAATGCTTCACAAAATATCATTTTATTTTTAAGACAGTTGGCGCATCGGTTGTACTCAGTTGTAATCTTCGTAGAAATATTTAATAGGAATTTATTTACAAAAATGACTGAAAGACAACACATCGATTGTATTTTAAATTTTTTACCGAGGCACTCTTCATTTTTGGGCACTCAGGTCAGTTTTATTGGTATGGAGTTATCTACATTTCCAATCTAATCCGTTACCTTCAAAACATGTCGCACTCTGGCCTTTAAATGACGACCTTCGAAGGAGCGTATTTATCTTTCATTTGAACACGAAAAATGTTTTCGGGTACATTGTAATCTGAGTTGAGTGGAAATGAATGAATTCGATTTTTGAACTGTATAAATATAAGAAAACAATGAAACAATGAACGAACGATTTGCAATTAATCCAGGTCAAACCTAGCAAGAAATTTACTGAGTTTCCCCTTCGTGAGGAAAAAATAGTTTGGGTTTGGAAAGATCAACGATGCGGACTTTGAAGGGAAACATGAATGTATCTGTTCATATGCTTTTTGCGGAATTCTACCATGTTCCGCTCCCATTTCAGAAACAGTAACACTCACTGCCAAGCCACCATTTCATGTACAGCTAAATGTATCGATTACCTAAAGCTGCAGTTTGAAGCATTTAATTAGCACAAATTTTTAATTGTCACCAAACATAACTATAAACCGCGCTGTGACGTAGCTAGTGTGGCTCGCCACTTAATATAGCCATTACCCCTTGTCAACATCTGTCTTTCGGCAAGGCTTTCCATCAGAGTCGAAGGAACCGAATGCTGGCCATCGGCTTATTTGTAACATCGTTGCTGCCTTGCAGTTTGCGTTTGGTTGCGCAAAGGCTAGAGTGTACCCTCGAAAAAGGCCTAATCTGGACTAAACGATTGGGTAGAACACCAACTCACAACGCCTGAAAGAGATGGGGATTATCTTTGGTTAGAGTAGCTGAGAGATATAGCTCATAATAGAGATCATTGGCGCAAATGCTGCCAGTTGAAATTGCGTACCCCATAAAAAACCAATAAGCGAACACATAAAAATATCAAAAGTGTACGGTGAAGCAAACCAAAAAGGAATGGTTATTCCCTTCATTCAACTTAACTGTCTACCCCCTTATACTCTGCTATGTTTCCCAAACCCCACGTTCTGTTATTATTGTTGTTGTGCTGCTTGATCATTGCCCGAGGTTAACATTGTTCTTACCATGCTACTCTTACATTATTATAAAGAGGTGCCAAAATTTTCTAAAGACAAAAGTAGATTTTCACAAAAATTAAGAAAAACGATTATGGTTTGAGTCATTACATATCGTCATAATAACTAAACCCTGTTAAAATCACATCCGCAAGTAATTTTTGTATTCATCATTCAACAAAAATATAATAATTTTTTACCATTCTAAAATTATTTAAAAAAAGTGATTATACATTGTAAATCGTTTTTTTCGGGTATCGTTTTAGACGTATGTGGAGACCAGGGCAATCACCAAATTACCAACGGGAGGTCTAGGTTACGTGTTTACGAAGTCACAGCTTTACTCATAAATTTAGCAGTGCCTGAAAACTCTTTCATCATGTTTTTATTTCAGAAATGGTAATGAGAGAGGCGTCTGCAATTTATGCAATTTATGGAACTCGTGTTCTCCTCATAAATCATTGGATTTGGCAACAAGTTAGTGATCAATCAAAGAAGAAATTAACTGATTCTGGCCTTCACGGCTGTTTTCGGTAGACCACAGGCATAATATAATCAATGATTTATAGGTACCAACGTTCAATAACACTGCAACAGCTGATGGAAGATATCGAGAAAACATTGTGAAAACCCAGTTGTCATTTCAATGTTTATCATTCAAAAACCAAGAAGAAACTGCGGACCTAATGATAATAGATGAGCTACATCACTGTAAAATAATTTTAGTTTCTATTACACAAATTATTGCTCGTAGTATTAATCTTATCACTGTCCTCACTAAGGACCAAGGAAATCAATATTAACGTGCAAACAACTTTAGCGATGCATTTGTTTACAAGGGACACATCTGACATCAAGAAAAAATTGAATTTAAACTGAATGAGTGATAATTAAATTAGACGCTCTTTAATTCACATTGATCTGAATTCATTTCTAGGAGATCAATGTTAGCTTTCCGTTCTATAGATGAGATAACGTATTTTACTACTACTATTCAAGAAGTACCTCTGGAAGAAGAGGACTGAGTTTCATTGAATCAAATTAAAAAGGTTCTCCATTTCGTGAAGTGTAATAAAGTCTCCCTAATTTATCTATATATGTACATGAAGACGGAACAGTAAACTGTTGTAACAGAAACAATAGCAACTGAACATTAAATGGGAACCATCTAGCAATGGGTTGAAAATTTTATTGATTTTCCCCAGCCGCGGTAAACAACGGATAATATACGCATGTAAACACTGTGAATAGTGCTTGTGAATATTTGTGGCATAGAGTGGTATTCGTTTAATAATAATCACAAGGAGTTAACCAAAAGTTTTGCTTTTCCAGTGACTGCGTTCATTGAATTTAGTGCTTTAAATAATAAAATAAACATTACGCTACCGTTGCGAATAATTTATACTTGAAAGCAACCGGTGGTTGAATGTAGATCGATGATACTTACCAGCATTTACACATCAACCGCATACACTACGACTTCTGTTGAAGTGACATCATCACTTGATCTGATCAATAAGTGTACTGGGTGAGTTTATTTGTGCAGCGCACTGTGCATCGCGTGCTTCAATATGTACATCCGTAGGTGTCTTTGTGTGTCAATTCGCACGAAAGTGCACATAAGATTGTGTGCGTACTCGAATGTTTTTCTGAAGAATACCCTTCATTCCGCGGCAATAGTTACCTCAGTACATAGGCAGCAGGTCTCCGATGTATTTGGTGAGTGGCTACACACTAGAACATAGACAGCTTTAGGCAGTAGTCCACGAATTCGTATCGTACTGTATAAACAAATAAATTTTCGGATTCTTTATTTTGTTATCAACTGACGAATGAAAGTGGTTTCCTTCAGTTCAGATATTTTGAGCAAGTTATTAACATATGATGTAAGCTGAGGACAAAATAGTCCATTGTGAATTCTATGAACATGATTATTTCCGGGAAATTACTATTTTATTTATTGAGCTAGTTATTGAATAAAAAATCTAACAGCTAGTTCTTATGTGCCATTCCATACTTGTATTGGTAATGCATTTATGTTTATTTTTTATCCTTCCCATAAACGGAAACGAACTTATGAAACCGAGCCAGTGGCTAACAGACAGTAGTTTTCATGAGCTGACAATTCAAAACCATAACCTCACATAAACAAACGGTTTTCCTGCATGTTATAATAGGCTGATTATTTAACTCAGATAACGACGAAAGTACAGTTTTGATTTCTCAGTTTTTGTTCCGGTTTTTACTAACTAATAGAAAGTAGAGTTTAGGCAGCACTGTTTAGCAAGCTGATGAAGCGTCAAAAACTACGGTTCACTCAAGAAGCATTTTGGCGCTTTTGGTATTTTCTGAGATGTGTGGCGCCAATTCAGCATGAAAACCTTTATATCTCGTATATGTACATCACAGAGAATTATGTTGATCATTTCAACTCCTCTGAAAAAACACCTTTTAGTTCCCATGAAAGAACATAAACATCTGAATTCATAAGCTCACTCCGGACTGATGAAACAAACGATACATGCAAATAACAATACAACAAATGCGAATTTCTTTTGTTTGCCAATGGATTTCATTGTAGAGAGAGCACCAGTTCAGTTGCCTGAGTTATACCAAGGCAGACTTCGCTGCATCTCAACTAGTAAAACTAGAAAACTAGAAAACTACAGTTTATATATATATATATATATATATATATATATATACATCAGGTTACACACGAATACGACAGGGCCCATTCATCACACTTTTACCAATGCCAAAACAGTGATGGTGTGACTGACAGTTCTGTTTGCACACAGAGGGACAGATTTCCATTTTTTAATTGCAATTGACACCGCGAACCTAAACAGGCGTTTGGTAACGTATTGTATGCTTTCGTTTACCATTTACAAGCATTGATGCTTACTTTTCATTTTGGAAACCTCTGCACGCCAGGCCTCACAGAGAACGTAGTCAACGAGGAAAGTGTTTACAGACAGGAACATTTCATATTCCTAGGTTAAGATTAAGTTCACTTGTTACCCCCTCCTTGTTTAAGTAAGCGTGCAATGTAGGGATGTGATTGGTGAATTTCGGTATGCGTTTATACGGGATGAAACGTGACTGAATTTAGAGCGTATGGAGAGATAGGAGATATATTTTGTCAGTTCTATGTGCAATGGGTTGTCAAGATCTGCAAGAATCCTCTCCGCAAATCTGACACTGGAAATTGCATGACACTGAAAGTTTCACAATTAACTCAACCAGAGAAATAGAAATGCGGCTAATAACAGTTAGATTGCGGCGTAAGTCTTTGAAATGCTGTTTAATTAAGCCAGAAAAAACAACTGGGGAACAAATGACCTCCCGCCTCAGTTTACCAATGCAGGATGGCATTTCACAGCCGCGGATTCAACCATGCCTGAAACGTCAATGGGGCTAGACAGAGATCATTCTGACAAAGCCAGCTGAATGAGCACCTCCTGGCTTCCTTCGTCTATTCACACCCATCCCTGGAGAGGTCGGGGCGGTTTACCGGTCAATAAAACCCCGTTAAGTGGACTTTGGAGCAGAGCACCTAGGAATTCCTCTCAACGGTGGGAGAAGTCTCCGCAATTCACTGGACAGCTACCGCCCGCCCAAGCTGGGCAGCCACTAACTAATAAGATACTGTCTCACCCACGGTTCGCTCGTTTCATTGGGTGCATGGGGCTCAGGGCTGATCCCGAAAAGCGGACCGACAATCACCGTGCCAGTGAACAACACACTGAACTGAAACCCGAAGACCTTGTGTGACAGGTCTCCAGAAGCTCCCACACAGGTGTTTCGTTCACACTACGACATTGGATTTACGCCCCGCTACCTTGTGAGTTAGACTTTTGAGTAGAAGGCTCCGATTAAGATTCCCAAAGAAAAACCCACTTTTGAGCAGAAGATTGAAACACTGTGAGAATAAAACGTTTGGAGAGGATAGAAGAATCGTATGATTTGGAGATTGGTATCATTGTGAATGGCCTCTAACAGTTTAGAATAGTAGACGTGTGAAGTGATTTACTTACAATCCAGGTGATTGCTCCACCTAGGAAAGCAGCAAAAAAGGTGAAGGTTTTGGGGGTAAACCATCCATCCACGCCTTCGGCACAGGACGAATTTCAACTTTAAAAGTATTACCATGAGCAATTTGGGAATGGTTCCACGATACAAACATTGTATGACGCGTAGGCAGGAATAACGTTCGACGACTGCGGTGTTGAGATCATCAACACTCAGGTTCGAACGCGTTTTCCTCCTATCAGATAAAAGTCTGATATCACGTCACGGCTGTTTGCTGATTCTGGTGTTATATTCCGAAAAGGCGGTGCTGGTCGAGGAGAGTTCCTTATTGCAGAATACAGATTGAAGGTCACTAATTTTGCATGCATAACACGAAAAGCTCATCAGAAACATGTCTTCTCAGCACATCGTGACGCATGGGGCAATGGGTAGAACAAGCAGTGTTTATTCTTCCCAAATATATTACTTGATCATTGATGGTCTTGTTCTATTTTTAATCACCGAAAGTTACCGACTACTCACAAGTGAGTAGTATCTCACAACACTCCTCCCCCCTCGGCGGAAAGGATCTCTGCATGCTTTGATCAATTGATGACTGCTTCTTGCATTGTGCTCGCGTTTTTCTCTGATTTTCGACGTTTAGTAGCGTCCTGTCTGACGTTGTGCTATTGGATTCTGGAATTTCTTTTGTTGGTTTATTGCGTGTGATGTTTTTTGGCTCGTGCCATGTTGCGAGATCGTTCCGATGTACATAACGAACTTCGTTCATCCGTTGAATTTTGTACACGGGATGGCGTTCTTCAACTATGCGGTATGGA